>CAJNSZ010001049.1:0-37687 GCA_905329745.1 Rotaria sp. Silwood2 | reverse complement strand
ATTTTCCTTTATACTTCTTCTCCTTATCATTTCCATATCGTTCTTATTTCGTGTATTTTATTTTATCATACATTGTCAACCTCAGTATATAGGGACAATAAACAAATAAATGTTAAAAAAAAAAAATTCATCTGGAAATTATTGAAATTTTGCATCATATGTCTGGAAAATAATTTGCTAATTCCCTTTTAATGAATTAATTAATTAGCTAATTCATTTTAACTAAGTGTGACCTGAAAAGTCAACCTTTTTACATATGCTGTTGCTAAAAATACTCGTTCAAAAAAACAAATATAACTTCTTTGAAGAATCAATGTCAAAGGAAAGATTGCCATATGCTATTTTAACCAATTTTCTTTATATATGATGAATTTCATAACTATTGTTTTTTTTGTCATGAATAAAATTGCCGTCATTTTTGTATGCATTTAGATAACAGATAAAGCAAAAGTTGTGTATTCATTTTGTTTTTTAGTATAATGTCGCATTAGAATATTGTAGAGAGTAAAGCTTTTTTTTTAATTAGAAGGAGCAAAAATATATAAAAGAATTTGATCAGTAAATTTTCTCGCAAGCCATAGAAATCTAAGAGAAAAATTACCAAGAAAGATTTTCTTGTTTTTTGAGTAATGTAAGAAACGAACAGAATAGTACTAGCGTATCACAAAAAAAAAATAATAAATATTCTACGTGTTTTACAACATCCCATATGAACACTTTTATAGTATCTTGTGTTATCACTGATTTTCATGAATAGTAATTACAATCGAAACACTAAATTATTTTTCCAGAGATTATTTGTCATATGTGATATATTTTACAAAAGAAACATTTTACAAAAGGTTTTTCGTTCACCATTTTAACAAATATTGAAAGACTGGCTTTAATGTTGCTTCTCAAAGTATTATTCCTAGTACTCAATTCACTTGTCCATTGAATTATACAAGGTAAATGAAACGGTTATTGACATAATCTTTTGTGAAGTAGATTAGAAGAACATGCTTTAAGATGGGGGTAGGATTTCATTGTTGTGGTTAAATCTCATTTTATGTAGTTCATATTTTGGTTTTGAAAGCAGAAAAGAGTCATATAAGATGAGATCTATAGAATGTTCAGTCAAATGTTCACTGATATATCCGTTTAAAAATTTGCGCAGAACATCTATTGAGAAACAAACTTCAATTGACTAAACCATAATGGCATGAACTTGATTGAGTAAAAAACAATTATAACATAATTTCGTTTGTCTGTCCTCATGTTCTGCTGAGCTTCGGCAACTTCTAAATGAGTACTCGACTCACTGTTATTCGACTGCTCTATTATATTATTTCTATCATTATGATAAAAATATAACATACGACTAGTGATAATGTAGAATTGAAAATAGACATTGAACTCTCCAAATCTATTCAGAAAATAACGACCCATTTGAATACGGCACAACTTTTCTCAAAAAGCTAAAACGACTTTGTAGTCGTGTTCCATCATTGTCTGAAAATGTTCTCGTGAGAGTTTCGAAATGCATTTGAAAAATGATGCACTCTTAGTCTGAAATAATTCTAACAATACAACGACGAGTGAGACTTGTAAGTCTGAAATTTTGCTCATACTCATAAATATATCTAAGCATTATGGTAGAATGGTTATGTTCAAATCACGACTGTTAGGAGAGTCGGACAAAAAAACTATTGGTATATCCTATGTATTTGGTGCGAAGACATCGCAATATCAGTGATTAATTATTCATCTGTAACCAGCATCGACTAACAGTTCATGTTGATAACATATAAAATTCATTCTATTCTATGCTTTGTGTAGAGAAGGTAAGATCTTATGCCAAAGAGATTCAACGTGTCTGTTATGACAAAAGTAGTGTAGTATTCGGGAAGGTTTATTATGATCGTATAATTCCTGTTGTCTCTATTGTGTATCATCCTGCAAGTTTGGCGTGGTCCGCTTTGTGTGAACCTGTTTTAGGTTCACATTAGTCTCTCTGATCGCGAGCATGATAAAGTACTGAGAAAAGTTGAAGAAAGTAAATAGCAATGAGAATGAGTTTCTTGAGTAGGTTGAAAAACAAGAAAATTTACAATTTCTTCAAATGTTTCTCTATAGTCCAAAAGATGAGGATGATTTGAAGGCAATTCCTCTTGAGCAATATCTACTGCTTGTTGAGCATTTTTCATTGCTAAACTATATTATTCAGTAGACAAATATAATTTCGCCAAATTATGATAGATTACAACCAATTCAAAATGATTTTTCGTAGTTTTGTTTCATGTTTGTGTAATCCTTTTTGAAAATATATCAATTCCCTTGAATAATCTTACATTTCTCGGTCTGTTTCATCTAAATTCGTATATGTTGCTGAACATTCCTGAGGATTACATTGAACATTTTCTTGAATATTCAATGCTTTTTGATGAAATGAAAGTGTCATTTCATAAGCGCCCATTAATCGATGAACGTCGTCAATAGTAAGAGCTTGATTGAAGTGTCATTCTGGCAACGTATGTTGAACTATTGTGAGGTACTTTTCAAAATAATCAAGTGCTCCTGAGTAATATGTCATACTACGATGAATCCTCTCAAACCAACAGTATGCAAAAGCAAACCCTAGATTACCTTCTTGAAAGGTTTTTTTTTGTTGAATTTGAAAAGCAGTTTCAACAGACGTAAGAGCTTGTGCGTAATTACCTATGTCATGATGTACCGAACCGATGTTTTTGTATGAAATAGCTGAATGGGGATGATTCAAAGGTAGAATTACTTCGTAGATTTGATGTGCTTTTTGGTAAAATACAATTGCTTTTGAGTAATCATTCATGTTGTTATACGCTTGGCGATGCTGTTGTAGCACGTGGTCAAATCGACTTCATCTTCGAGGGCAGTTTGGTGCTTGATTTCGATAGATTTTTCGTGAAACGAAAGTGCTTCTTTGTATTATCCTTGGTCTCGTTTTACCCATGCAAGTTCATTACAGATATATGCTTTATCATTGTCGCCAGATGTGTATTTAAGTAGTGCGGTATACAATTCTTCGGATTTATTGAATCGATCTATCTTTAGCAGCGATCTATTTAACCGTGTCCAGCCGATCGAACCTGCAGTTTCTTGTCATATATGACCGGTAAATCGATTGAGTTGCAGTTCATCATCTGACACAAGTCTAACGGACATTTGATAAAGTGAATGACTGTTATTAAGTCTTTGAATGTCATCAATTCGAAAAACGGTACGCAAGGCAAAAGGGATTTCTTCGTTTTCTTGATGATAACTTGCCTTCCGGATGGAGACCAAGGGAGCCGATGAGACAGTGGGATCTATGATCATTTGAAAAAGAATACCGACCATACCAGTTGTTCCTGAGGCATTTTTAGCGAAATCTAGGGAAACATCTCGATTTTTACTAGTGGAAAAATAGTTTTTGAAAGATTTAAGTTCACATTTGTTTTTCATGAGTTTATCAAAGTCGACTGTTGATAATGCCTGCTCTCGATAAACTCGAAAGGCTTTCTCAAGATATTGATCGATTTGTTTGTTGTGTAAACTTTCAATTTGTCGGTGCACATCGCAAATGAAAAAATTCCGTTCTTATAATGATGTCGCTATCAAGTGTTCTTAACGCCCGATTGAGCATTTTGTACACGAAGCACTGACTTGTATATCACCGAATGGTCTTTGATAGACTATAAGTGCATTCGAATTCATCAATAAATTTCATTTCTTTGACATTCTCACGATATTCTTCTTGGTAAAATGTAACGAATTCTTTTATGGCTTCTTGATCATGTTTCATAGAAAAGAGGATTTCCTTGAATATTTGGGAATAGATGAAGATGAGTTCCGGCTGATTGAGTTTTTCGCTAGAACCTCTTTCATTCACACTGATAATCTGGTACGAGATGCTAATATAAAGAGCTTCAGAAGAGATGATGAAAGCTTTCTCGGTTTTCATATTATTCAGAAATAGGATACATTGTGACACTTCCGTACAGATTACCACGTCGCTGACGATATCACGCAATTGCACGAGTGTATCTTGACAATCTTCATTTTTTAGGTTAATTTTGCCATCGATCCAGATGATCAAATACTTTTCTGCCATATGTCGCCTTTGCCGCATAGTAGTCGATAAGACGGTTATATTTGCAGTAGTATCCATTGTTGATTTGAAAATATTTTCTTTGGATTTTTACTTACTGATTATGAAGAAAACTTTTACTATTCCGTCGATAATCAAGTATGGTAAATAATAGGTTGTCGTTGAGACGAATCACCTTTTCTATTTATGCATTCAATGTCCGCTTTTTTTTAGGCTTTTCTACGAAGTCAAACGTAGACGTGTTCTTTTCGTTGGCACTCAGCAAAAATCTCCACCTAGTTTTAATTAAAGAATAGAATTGTGAATGGTAAACGAAAGAGAAAAATTGAGGAGCATCATTTTTTCTCTTGCTGTTCTTTCCAACTTTACTTTGATTTTCAGCTGCTCAATGACTCAAGTGTCGTCGTGTTACAGGCATTCTCTGACATATTGTTTATTTTTTTGGGATGTTTTGAGAACAAATTTTTTCTCTGTCTTTCTAGAACGAAAGAAACAACAAAGACACCATTAGTTCGATTGTTCTGCTTGTGTTTATTATGAATATTTTCAGAATTTGAACGAAATAACAGAAAAAATAAATTTAATTTTGATTGAAGCAAAAACCGAGTAACAATTTTTATCTTCTAATTCTAATTCAAATCAATATGAAGAATATGAAAATTATGAGTAAGAAAAAAATTGGCTTTTTGCTTTTAGTTGTTAGAGCTATATGTACTACGAAAGTTTGATTTACATCGGAACTTGTTTGAGACCTATACTGCTGATATGATATCTTTTCAGTTCAAAAAATCATCACTTAAAATCTTGGTAAAGTAATTTTTGACTTATATTATATTTCTTCGAAATATGTAAAACAAAAAGGAGATGCTTTCTCTTTTGATATTCAAATTTTGTTTGTTTACATTTGGGATTTACAAAACTTTAAAGTGTATCACAGTATCAAAGAAAAAGTTTTTGTACTATGCATACTTGCATAACTAGAACTACGTTTATAATAAACATATTCCAATGTTGAACATGTTAGAAAATATGTTTTGATTGAGAACAATGAATATTATCGATGCAAAATATGATTACAAAACTTGTCTATTAACAATTTCCGTTTTGTATGTATGCGAAAGATAGTCATATATGTTTGCATACAATTGACAAATATAGAAAAGTATCGATGAAACACTATCATTATAGCACATGCCGACTGCCTCTGCACAAACATAGATGTTTGTTTCACTAAAAAAAAACATTGACTGTAACGTCGATTGCATGATTCTTTTGGGTTTCTTCTGAAAATGCAACTATGACAAACAAGAAGGATTAAGAATAGAGTATATTGACAACGAATGAGCTAACGAAATGAAAATACATAACATGTTTTTTTATTATTATTGTCATCAGGTTTTTTTTGTTTGGTTCGTGTCTGCACAGTGAGTGAAAATGTGCAGATTGAATATATAAACAAAAAAATGTTGAAAAAAAATGTAATATTCCACTTTTCTTTTGATGCGCCATCATCTCACTGAAAGCTTTTTATCATTCTCTGTCTATATTCTTCTATGGTGTTGACAAGTTTCGATCAATATATATGCATTAAAATCAAATCAACACTGTTTATTGCATTACATTCAATTTTGTTTCTTCATGACCGTCGATTCATAAACACCTACAATCACAAAAATATATTGACTAAGTATGATTAGCATCATATTGAAAACATTGTTGAAATCGAACGAATTTTCAGAAATCAGCTCTTGAGGACATCCACTTTTGTGTTGTGAGAAGAACATTTTCAAATTTGTCATAGTATACATAGAGGGTTTTTCGGAACCTTTCTTATTCTTGAAAATGTTCAGATTGTGGCTGCATACGATAGGAATATGGTATATTCGTGACGAAAATAGGGCCATATACAAGTACCGCAACAAAGCATATAAATTACACGAATGAAAACGTTTTTCGCAATAACTTTCATTTCGAAAAATACAAAACAACGTGAAATATTTGTTGTCTCAGATAAGTTTGAATTCTTGCATCGTGCTCTGTCAACATACTATAAAATAAGATTGTGTTGCAGGCTATGCCATGAAAATGTGTCTTGATCTATCGGCTAATCCTTCATTCATATAACCGAGATGATGAAACATGCTGATTTATGCGTTTCTATACATCTGTATTTTTTGAATTATTTCTCAATCAATATTTAGTCGAAAATATATTGAGAGACCAATCAATGATCGAGACTGAATCATCCCAAAGTGATCTGGTCGAGATTAAATCAACTAGAGACAAGTGGCTCTTAGGATCTTACTATCTTATGCTCCTAGAGTAGGTACTAATAATTCAAATTAAACTGAAAAAATAGGAATTATTTTATTTTTCGAAAAACGAAAAACAGACATATCAAAAGATAAATTCGACTCACATTTTCAGAATGTGTTACAAGTTCGCTAGGAAAGATGTATTGCAATGAGCAACTGGTGTTGCAAAATACGACATAATTTTTATTAGTGTGAATCGTGCGAATACATCCTGAAGTATAAAGAGAAAAAATTACTTTTTCTGGTTTGAGTGCGGAATTTCTCGTCATTAATATGCACACCTGTTCACACTCTTTCCCATCCGTTGTGCTAAATATTTTGAAAAAATTCCCATTTCATTATGTTAACATATACATAGCAATGTTCAACATAGAGCTGTTCTGAGTATTTCAAAAAAGAGATATACTTTCTCTTGATTCCTTTTCGTGATTCTCTTAGTATAATTTGGTAGGTCTCGTCCAGATCTATAGATTAACATGAAACTCGAAGTAGGCTGCTATCATTAGAAAAGAGCACTAAGATAGATCGACCGAATATATGAGCAAATGACCAGAGTATTTTTCATGAAAATACTCAATAATCTAATCTTTCAAAGGACATCAAATATAGACAAAATCTTGGTGACCGCAGTCATTTGTTATGCAGTATAGAATGCATTAAAAGATCTGATGACAGTCAAAATGACAAAATTAGTAAGATATAACTGAATTTTACGAAGAGAGTAAGTACGATTGTTGCTTTTCAAGTTCCTAGATAATTCAAATGAAGACAAGGTAAAAATTTAGCCGCCAGTCTATACAACAACCTGATTTTATTAATTACTGCTGTAATCTTCTAGGAAAAGCGTATTGTGATAAATCGTAAAAGTGATATTTCGTTTCTTTTATGAAACATCGATTTTTTTTCGATAATCGATATTCATTGTTTTGTACTACATTTTGTAATTGAGTGAAGCTCGAATGCCATTTAGTTCTATTCTCATACGAAAGCTTTCATTGTAATGAACGACTGTGCATGAATGATGTTGAAAAACATCGAAAGTGAATAATAATAATAATAGTCAAGCACATATATTTGATGAAAAAAAAAAAAAACTTTCCCGGAATTTACGTATGATTTTTCTGATCAAATTCTTTTATATATATTTTTCCACTAGATACTTTATTCTTTCTAATTATAAAAAGGTTTCAGTCCCTGTAATATTGCACTGTACTAATACATAAAAAAAAAAACTAAATGAATATAGAAGTTTTCTTCCACTTGTTTGTATTATATCGCTACATGATCAAAACAATGAATTAACCAGTTCGGAAGTATAAAGACATTTCTATTGTAATGATTCTATAAATAGTCATATAAAATCTATGCTTTATTGTTTGTGTTTTGTTTTATATTCTAGATTTTATTCAGTACCTAGAAAAACCGAGTAATCATTGTCAAATTATCCTAGATTCTTAACATCTTTTTGCTTGATACTTAATAACATCAATTAAAAAATAATAATAATCATCATACCGCTTAATCATCATAGCAATTCAAAAAAAAATTTTTATTCAAAATTTAGTCACGAAGAAACTACTCAAGCCCAAAAACGAATTATGTTTTCCACTAAATTTTAATTGATAATATATAATTGTAACAGATGTTTAATAGTAAACAAATTTTTGTAATTGATTTTACGATTTGATAATAGAATAATTGTATAATCAATTGCATATTACTGAATGACATGAATAGAATCAACGAAATATATTCAAATTGATGAATAATAGAAATAACAGGATTAGATTCAGATGAAGTAAGATCGAATTGAAAACATAAAGTATTCATGACAAGTGTCAATTCCATTACTGTGCAGCTAGCATTAAGATAAGACCTTGAATAGGAAGTTGTTTAAAAGTGTTTAGTCAAAAGAAGAAAACAATCAACGATAATCAAGATTGTTGGACAATTAAATAACATAAAATTAATTTCTTTATTATGACTATTTTGATAAACTAAAGGCGCTCCTGTTATCTAAGTTACTCATAGTAAAAATTAACGTTTTTTTTTTTAGAAGAATTTCAACAGTACATTTAAGTATTTAAATCGAAATTAATAGATAAAATAGGTAACTTATTTTTCGATTAGTAGACAAGCAAAAGTAGACTAAATCAATTGACTATAAACAATTTCGTATGATGTGATTTTTTTTTTTTTTTATAAACATATAATTATTTCTTGAATATCATGTCGTTATTGTACTCCGTGAATTGATCCATTTTTTGTGGGAGGAAAATTCATGATTATTCAAAGTTTAATTATAATATCATACTTTTCGTATATAACTGGCAAAGTGAAAAACTGTAATTATTAGCAACAAGAAGTTCTTTTTCCGTTTCCCTTTTCCTCTCAAAATCATAAATACATGACCTTAATCAATCGTTAGGGTTTTCCGTAAACAGTTGTTTTATGTCGTCATTATACACTCAGTAATACTTGTGTATTCTTATCGTAAAATGTCATAAAAAGGTCAATATGTTACTGTATTCCTAACCCTGTATGCACGAAGAAATACGACCCTGTTAATATGTCGTAGTTCATCATGAATATTTATATATGAATTATATTCTTCGATGGAAAGAATACAAAAAAAAAAAAGTCTAGATGTTTAAGTTTTGTTTATATAGATTTTCTATTAAATGAGTCTTCTTTAAATAAAATAAAGAATATCATTTGATATGAGAGAGATAAATAATAATAATAAATGAAAATCTTTTCATTCCAAATTTGAAATAGTTATGTAAGGAATATCATTGTTTCTTTTTGTTTCTTATACTTTGGAATAGAAACATAAAATGTTTGTCTATTCGAAGCTGAAACTGATTTATTAAACATAAAATTAACATTTTGTTTTCTTATTTGCGTTTTATCCAACCCTCTATCCATAATAAGACCTATAAGGACATACTGCTGATTACAAATAACTTATGAAAGCAAATTACAAACAAAAAACAATGAGTACAGATCGTAGGCGTTGTAAGTGATGATTTACAAAGTTGAATCATCTGGACATGAGAACAAAATCCATAGAGCATTGTCAAAAGAAAAACAAACTTCAAACATATAGAATAGAATAACATTATACAAAACATAGTCTTATTAGAGAGAAAACTTAAACATGATGTTAATACTCGTTAGATCGAACACTTTAGCTATGCGCCTCGAATTTTGACAACATAAAATATACACTTTATATTAAATACATATATATTTAAAGTTTATTTTGATGAAAAAGGTGAAGTATCAGTTATTTTAGTTACATTTAATTTTTGATTTTGTTCCGTATAAAGTCGTGGTGAATTATTTCCAAGTCGAATTCTATTATTTAATGTCACATCATTATGTTTAACTTTTCTACCATTGCAATTTAATCGACAAAAACATATTGTATTAAGAAAAACAACAAGTTCCTGTCGAAATATAGTTCCAGTTGCACAAAATAAAATAAAATTAACTGAATGACATAAATAAAACAATAAACGTAATAATGTCCATTGAAGACGAAATGCTGGTGCCCATTGATAACTTGCAGGTGCTACAGCAAGAAATATTGATGCTGGTGATGTTAAAACAGTATAAAGTATGCTAACAGCATATAACATTCTTGTTACTGAACGTTTCTTTTTTGTTTTTGAACGTGATCGTTTTGATGCTTGTCGTACTGTACGTATAAGTAATGCATTACCAAGAATAATTATTGCTAATGGTATTATTGTATATAAAACAAGTGTTAATTTAGGATAAATTTGACTTCGAAATTGATAATATATTTTATGATTATTTTCATTAACAGTACATTCAAGTGGCATATAATCATGTTTAGTTATTGTATTCGAATAAGTTAAATCATAAAAGATAAAAAAATGAAATTCAGCTAAACAAACAAATAGAATACAACAAAATATTTGTATACATGTTTGTTTTAATGAACATAAAGCTAGTTGACTAACATATAAATAACGTTGTAATGTAACAAGTGCAAGTATTAATGGTGCTAAACGAAGAAATAAATATGTTAAATAAATATGTATACGACATGCAAATAAATTTATTTTTCGTATATCAAGATCAAATGCATCAAGTAAAAATTGTCTTAATAAACCTGTATAACATGTACCCATTTCAGCAACACATAAAACAGCTAAATAAATTGATGTTGTTTCTTTACGAAGACGTGGTCGTAATAGAACAAAAAATGAAACTATATTTCCAATAGCACAACCAAATAATATGATTGGTGTTACTATACTTGAAACCCATCGAGTCAGATTTACATGTGAATATGGTAATGAATTATTCATATTTATCTAAAATTCATTGGATAAGTAAAATATCTTAGTCATATATGCTTAAGTGTAAGAAAGAAAAATATATATTCTTTTACGTCATATTTATAATATATGAAATAATTACTAATGAAATTATTCAAGATTATGATATAATATATAATAAAGCTAAAAAGATTTTCAATCATTTTATGAACTACTATCACATGGAATGAGAATATTATTAATTTTTGAATAAATTACAGTACCTGTAAACAAATGACAAACGATAGATATGTGCATATTTCTCAATATTAAATCGTATTAAATAGAAATGTCAGTTCATAGATTAAGGTCGAAGTCTAACAAGAATTTAGATTAATTTAGTTAGAACCACAAGTTATAGTTTAATACAATCCAAATCAAAGTACAAAAAAAAAACAATAGTTCTCGATAGAATGATATTTTGATGAATCGCCTACGAATGCTATGCTAAGAATCAATCCGAATTGTTTTTTTCTGTATTTGACATAAAAAGGAAATGAGAATAAAAAAGACTTATAGTAATCATGATAGATATATGAAGATGGTAAAAAAAATAGCGTGACATATAGAACATAGCTAGCTTCATCGAAACTATATTTTCGTCTTTTACTTAATTCTTAAACATATTTTCCAAGGATATAATGTATCAGCTAATTTCTTGTAATGAAACATTTTATTGCTCATCTCATTTCTCATATTTCATGACGCTTTTCAATAAGAGTCTAACAATAAGAAAACTATTGCAAATTTATTTATGCAAGACAGATAGAAATGAACGTTCAAGAACTAGATTGATTATTCAAATGTATGTCTTAGATTAATGGAATAACAAAAAAAGGAAGTTAGACCTTTACATTCTGGATTGTTAACTATAGATAAAAGTTATTTTTTTGTTGTCAAACATTATGTGTCAATAGGTAACTGTTGAAGACAATTCTTTGAAGACTACTGACTAAACTATATTTAAAATAATTCTATTTTTAATTAAATATAAAGAAAATATAACTCCATAGAATCGTTATTTATTTCATGATATTAAATTAATTAATTATTTCGAATAGATCTTGTTTGTTCCATATATTGATAAAAATGCTATTTTTTTTCTCTACTATTGAAAAGGTGAATGTCTGATAGAATTGCTATGAGAATTGGAAAAATAACAAAATTTCTATTATAAAACTACTAATTATCAATAAAAACAAAAAAGACAACAACGACTTTGATAAAGACAGATCTTGATTTTATTTCCGATGTCATTGAGAAAAAGAAAAAGATCACTTTAATTAAATTTATATCGAATAGAAAAATAATAAAATGTACTAGAAAAAAAGTATATATTTACTATTCTTAATCAGTAACATTATTAAAAGTGACACAGGAAAAAAGACAAATGTTTGACGGAAATTTGTTCAGTCATCAGTTGAATAAATATTAAGCATAGAAACAACAAAAACTAGTCTTGTGTTTTTTTGCTTCATATTTAAAAAACAAACAGCAATTGAAACTGTTTCTAATTTTTCGTTGCCTAAGATTAACTACCTGTGTTAGATTCTGATATGTATATTTGTTTGTATGAACATACTTTTCTATAGACGATCAAATAAAATCAGTTGAACTCATCAATGAATCTGCAAATATTGAAAAAAAAACAACATTTCAAACTTTCAACCATATTTCTATCACATTATTTATCATTTAATCTACTGTCAAAAATCCAAAATAGATATTATAATTCTAAAAAAATACAGAAAAACAATAATGCATTTGTTTATAAGAGTGCAACTTACCATTGCATCATGAGTATTTTTAACTGAACAGATAGAACATTTTCAATTTTATGTTGATAACTTACGATTGTTATTCTAACTGATTAAGATGCTGAGACGTATATAAAGAATGACTTGAAGTGTTTTTCACATTTTATCGAACTTTGTCCTAAAAAAAAACCAATAAATAGTGAGATTTCTAGTATCTCATTCATCTTGATGAGAAATAGTCAAGTATATCAGGGATCTATCAAGACAAAAGAACTACAAGTTGAGAGCAACATAAAAGAACGAAGAAGAAGGCGTCCATTTGTGTTGGTATCTTACCATTATAATTATCTCTAATCATGTACATTTATTTATCAAAATTATATTCTTATTTCTAACATATCATTAATCCTAATGTAAATAGACATTTTTACTGTAGGTTTTTAGAAAAACTTTTTCATTGTGAGATCAGTTGAATCTAACTGCAAGAGACAAAATTTAATTGTTTATTCGATTAAATACGAAATTAACCGAAAATAAATTTTTTTTTTACAAAAATATATATCTCTAACTACTAATGCTATATTTATACTATACATTATTGAACTTATTTTTTAATATAAGTTTAATTGTTTAATTAAGAAAAAAAGAAATCATTTTCTATTTTATTACTTAGATTAATTAATAGATAACAATTGTTTTTTAATGCATAATCTTAAAAATTAATGATTTATTTTTGCTAGAAGTAATATAATAATTTACTTACGAATAACAAAGCATAGTATGACTTAGTCTTGCATTCCTCCTTTTCATCTTTTATTATGTCAATTTGATTCAAGAATGAATAAGAGATTTTCATCTAGTCTCAACATATTTCTTCTCTTCGTCTTATTAATTGACAAGGCATGAGATCGATTGTCTTGTTGTTACAGTACTTAAAAATAAGAAAGGAGAGATGCAACATGTGTCATTGGAAACTTCACTATACTAATGAATAAGAGAAAGAAAAAGATTTTCTCTCTCTATTTCTAGTCTTGTTATTTCGTATCTCTTTATTTTTGCGTGCTAACATTTTTTTTTATGATGTATTCTTCAACAAGGCTTAGCTAGGATTTTTTCTTCTTCTTCGTCCCAATAATAAAAAGCGAAGATGATGTGTACTGATGTTATTTCTAATTAAGAAATTGTCGTTGCATATTTTTCTTTTTTTTTAATTCTACTCAATCAATAATGCAATTCGTATAAGACTAATAATATTAACGTGATTTAGATTGAAATTATTTGTATAGGATGTTCTACTATGCTATAAAAACAAAAGCAAAAAAAAAGAAAATTTTTTTCTATTTGAACTTTATATCAAAGTTCTTTTGTCAATGAATTAGTAGAATGTGAAAGAAAAGAAAACAAGAAATCTTTTTTTTAATATTATTTCATAGTAAGAAAAATTTAATCTTCGAAGGCTGATGATTCGTTTTTCAATTTATTTGAGAATATTAATTGATTTGTTTTTATGTATTATTCACATATGAATGAACATATTAGAGATTAACGCTATAATCTATCTTTGGCTAATCTATTTATAACTTTGATGTCAATTTTTTCAGGAAGTTACTCTTACTGAGACACGATTAATAAAAGGTAGTGTAGTTATTTTAATAAACTTCATGGTTTTTTACTAATAATCTTGCATGGACAAACACTTTGAAATATGTAAAACATTTCTTTTGTCTTATTATTATATAAATAAGCGTAGGAAAAAAATTTGAATAACATTATATATGAGAAAATATAATAAGCTTAATTTATCGATGTTTATTTTTTATTGAAATAAAAACCCAATTAAACAAAGTATTTAGTGGTTTCTTTCTAAAAAAAAACAAACAAATAAGCTTTTTTCCCTAAAGTAATGAACTGTTAAACGATGCATCGGGAATTCTAAACTGTTCTTTTCTTCTACTAAGAGTGATCTTCAAGTTTAGTCTTGAAAGCTATCATTGTTCTCATTGTATCGATCATATATTTCGATCTATTTTTTTTTAATATAACACGCAATGAATAATAATTAGAACTTATTCACAGGAAATCCGATATGGAATTTATTGTCGTTTATTTAATAGAAAACAAGAAAGAATCTCAAGTATTATTTACCGTTTAACTCTTTCTTGACATCAGAAAGTTTTTGGTTTTCTTAAGAGTCATTAAAAGTATGATCTCACGCAGTGTTAATAGACGAAACCAAGTATTGAAAGAGAGTTTCCCTTGATTGCGATCATTAAGATCTATTTGTATTTCCATTAATATAAAAATAGAATTTGATATTTATTTTTGTTGCAGTTTAAATAAGATTTTATAATTGAACAAGAACTATGAATACGGTTGTTCTAATATTGACAGATTCAACATCTCAATAAAAATTATAATTATTATCATTTCTGTGATGGGCACTTAAGAATATGTTTGTTAGTTCAATAAATAAAACGAGACATTGACATAAGAACCAGGTGTTTTTATGAATTAATTACTATAATAAGAGATTATTCTTGCATTTTTAACTAGCTAAATTAATTAAATTGGTTTTTCTTAAGTTTTTAGTTTTTAAAAAAACGAAAGCTAAAAAGAATCATTATAACAATGAAACGTGCTATTGTTGAACATCTAGTTCCTTTTTATAGAGTTGGTCTCCGTTTGAGAGAACATGTCAATCATGTTAANGGATGGTCTGGTCAAAAATCACCATTTTTTTGATAACTCAGCCATTTCTCGACGGATCCTTCTCATCTTCGAACTCAACCGAGATATTCTAAAGACTAAACTGTGTAGAAAATTTCATCACGATCCGACTCTCCTTTCGAAAGTTATCGGATAAACGGACGGACGGACGGACACACTGACCGATTTTAGTAGTGTACTCACTTTTTGAGTACACAAAAAACATGTCCTATACTTTAATTAATTTATTTCTAAGTAACAATTATCTTTACACTTCAAATAAATAACGGAAAAAAGAACTAAACTAATACTCGTGCAAATTCGTAGAAAAAAGTGGCCGACTGTATACCTCGTAAAAAGTCAAAAAGCGATCCTATACGACAGCTGCTATTTTTTAAATCTTAGACTTCCGCAAAGGAAATCATAATAAATTTCAGTCGTGTTCAGCAGTCTAGGCTCAATTAGCAAGTTAGGAGAAGATAAATTCGAGTCAACTATTGCATATAGCGACTGAAATATCAATGATCTGTTTTAGATTGAGTCATATATGGCCATATAAAGAAACTTTCAGCTGTTAATTATTGTTTTTCGTATTTTTATAGCCTCTGAACGATATTGTGTTTTTGAGAAACGGATTTCAGATATGCATTCATCACATTCTCATGATCTCAGTGAACTTTTTTCTTATTTCGAAATGATGATTAGGTGTGGAAAACGAGTAGCTTACTTGAGTCACGAATAATCTGTGGAGAAGAAATCGCTTTTCAGTCAATAGAACGAATAGGATTCTGGACGCGAAGATGTTTGTCCCGTAGGACTCTACTGGTAATATCTCCTTTCTTTTTGTGTCTTCAAAAAGTTAAAAATCAGTCATTACATTTTGAAAATATCTGAAAAATTGAATTCAAAGATTAAAAAACTACTTTAGTTAACTAGAAAAATATACTGATTATAGAACTAAAATAAATTTTATTTAGTTTTTGATCATATAAGGAGACTGTAAATGTTTTTAAGTCTTCTTTGACGAGTTTATATGTGTGTGGTTCAAGTAGTAGTGTTTTGCAACCGAGTCGGGCCGGAATTTGATATCATACTCGTTAGCTGACCTAGTAATATATGAGATCTGGATGCTTCAAAACATTTTTACTTAAATAAGGGACAAGAGACAAAAGTCAAAATAATTGAATATATGAAGAGGAAAATGAACAATCAAAAAGATGAATATGTATTATCGTGATGATCAAAGCATTCATGTATGTGTATCCGCAATTATGACATTTGACACCAACACTATGTTGTTGTTTGGTGTGTCATCGACAACACACAAACGTATACTTAGCAACATTGATCGAACTTTAGAAGTAGAAAGACATCAAATGAATCCTAAATCACTTGATTTTGTGAAATTTGAGATGATCTATCTTTTTGTTACTATTTATGGAAGTAACTAAACATTATACTTTTTTATATAAAGTGAAAGTTAGAAAACTGTACAATTATCATGAAAGTATGTGCAGCATGTCGATTAGCTTTAGTTCGAATCCGAGGGCGAAAAATCGTAACCATACAGGATGCTAGGTTTACGCATTGTTCATAATGAAAGACAAAACAATTTTAATTTTTCATTTACATAGAACAATGATAGTACGATACCAATTATTTTATACATATCATATTAAAATAGCAAAAAAATTAAAACTATTTACTTCACAAAATCCTTGTATTCAACAATGTTGTGAATGACTGTTGAGATTCTGTTGTTGTATATATATATCATAGATGACTAAAATAAAACAATAATATGTTACATTTTAATGACTTAACTTATTTTTAATTGAAAATACTTACATAAGAAAACAAAGTAATAAATAATGGAACAATTAATCTGTCGACAAAATGATTTCGTTAGTAATTTTTTGCGGCTTAATAAATCAAATCTAATCAAATTTCGATAATTGATTATGATTTTTCTGTGATGTTTGCATTTTTTTTTCAGATGAAGATTATCATGAATAATATGTAATACCGAAGTCTTTGTAAAAAATGTCAAACTCTATTATACCATGTTGTCAACTTCTGAGTCAAGAAAAAATTTTCTTTTTGTTAGGCAGAGTAATGTCTGAAGTAGAAATTTTGTATCAAACTTATTTTTTCCAGAATGCAACTAACGAGCAGAAAAAAAACTTAAAATCAAACATTTCTACAGAAACTTCACTTATCGAGTAACAGCACTTTATTTTCTGTTAATGTTTTTTTAAATCAGAAAGGAAATAAGAAATATGTTTCATATTCATGTATTCTACCGTAAAGAATGGACTTGTAAATGTTGTATTACGGAAGTGAAATTTTCTCTTGGCTTTTATACTAAAAAATAGCTTTTTCTAAAAATCACTAAGTAACTTAGTCGTTTCAACTATCTAGCTGTTTTTGTAACGGTTAAAAAAAAAATTTTTTTTGAATTATATTCTCTGTTAAGCTTCTATACTCTGTAATAATTCAAATAACTAACGCAACAAGAATTCAGTTCATACATAATTTCAGGAGATGGTGAATGATGTTCTTCCGAACTGTAAAAGATTGTATTTTAGAAAAAATTCATTTTTCAATTTTTTTTTAATTAAAAATTCAGGAAAAGCTCTAACAAATTTTGTCAAAGCTGATATTGATAGAGGTTTTTATGTAATACATTTTCATGTATTTTTCTTTCAATTCTATTCATCCGTGGAACTCAAAACAATTCATAAATACATACTTTTCAAGTTGGAAAAACATTGCAAGAAAGTTGTTTTTAGAGGTCTTTTGCTTTGGGACGTTTTCTCCTTGTCAGATTAATTCTTAAAGAATATGTCTAGTGTAAAATGAATAATTCAGACATTGCTCTTTCTAACAAAGAAAAAAACTTTTTTCTTGACTTAGAAGCCGACAATATGATATAATAGAGTTAGACATTTTTCTAAAGATTTTTCCATCGCATATTAATATTCTTTATTAGACATAAGCTTTTACATATGAAGAGGACAAAGTATGCCAATAAATCTTCACAAGGTGTGTCATATTAGCATTAGTATTAAGACAAATAATAAGACTTAAGTATTAGCATTTTGTAATGCTAATGCTAATACAATATCAGCAATCATGACGGAGCTTTTTGGTAGTCTGAAATTATTATTCATTATAATTTAGTACAAATCATGTCATGACCTATTTTCTGGTGATAAAGTACAAAAACTGCGTGTATTATTAATTATTCCGTTTTCTTGATTGTCATAATATCAATACGTACTGAATACGATCAAATAAGATATTGTTTGATCCAATAATGAAAATTCTATTAATATTTCAATAGAATTTTAATGTCAGAAAATTCATATTTGACTGGATTAACTTGACATATTTTTTATAATAATTCTGTTTAGAATAAGATTCTTATTTCTTTGAAAATGGAATATAGCAAAATAAATTATATATAAAAGTTTTTTCAAGCGTTTTTTTCCTTGCATTTATCTATAATATAAATGCTTTTTTTTCTATTTGATGAGGTAGGAACAATAAAAAAGAAAAAGTCTAAAGATGTTGTCATGCATAAATAATAATACATATTCAATTACAAAAAATGAAGGATGTTTTTTAAAGATATATACAATAGAGATGTGCACCATCCGTGTCGAACTTGTTGCGCCATGCTTCAACAACAACCCATATAATTCAAACCAGGTAAAACTTGCCAGTAAATCATTTGATAGGGCGAACAAACATGCAACATGAAAAGTTTTCATTATTTTTGGTTGCCGCTTATATCAAATCCTATTCTGAAAAAATCTTTTAAGAAAGGATTTACATCAAAATAAGGACTGAAAGGGTGATGTCATTTCGAAAATTGACTTGGCTTTTTCAGAGTTTGTGGCTAATGCACGACGTACTGTATGTCCACGGTTCCGAAAATTGATGCTCATCCTTTCGAATGAGAAAGCCTAGATAAAACACTGATTATGATATTCATTTGTGCAATTTATAAATTGAATTGTAATCAATGATGATTGAAAATTATATGGATAGCAAATCGACCTAATTCAAAATTTAGTAAATTTCACTATGACAAATATAATATTGAAATTTTTCCTAAATTCAACTCTATATTGTTGCTCATAGGCGAGTATTCAAAAATGAAACAATATTGTTTAAGAAATCATCTTGAAAGAAAATTGTACTGCGCACATTATACTGCACTGTGCCGAAAATGCAAAACAGCATGTATATCACAAGTAGCAAATATTTAGTATGTTTTACTTCTGCTTGATACACTTACTATTAAAATTACTTGTCTATGATTATATATGCATGAACTAACAGATCAATATCGAACTCGAAATACATCGGCGCACTCAACGTGAAAATCATTTCGAAAAGGTGAAATCATCAGTATATGAAATATGTCAATGATATAGATTATTCATGATACAGAATTCTTCTGATCAACTAAAATTAGGAAGTTGTTTCAAGAACAACTCACCTGTTCTTAAGACTCTTGTTCAAAACGTCACTGTAGTTTAGCGTCATCCTTTATTTGAAACTTATCATTCCTAAAAATAAAATAAATATAGATGAATATATCATTTGATTTAATATATTTCTATTATAATTTTTTTTTTCTGACCCTTCGATCAAGTATAGATGTCGCTTCAATTAGTGCATAAAACATATGGTTTTGCGTTTCTCACTATACTCTACATTACGATACTATTGATAAATAAATACTGATTCTCATAATTAGGCTATTTTCTATTTTGATTAATAATGCCATCTATCGTAATATTTAAATGCTAAATAGAAAATGTGAAGTTTATTCATCAATAATTCGAAAATTATATTTTATACGTTATTAAAATTCTTAATTAGTTTCAATTTTGAATGTATATCTAACCTTGAATTGTAAAAGTTTGAGATGATTCATATGCCTACAAATACAATCAATCAGGTAAACTATTGAAAAACAAATAGTAATTCGTAATTAAGGTCAAATAAATCATAAACGATGAAGAGATTTATTAGAAAAGTAAGTTCATTTTTCTTATTTTTATTTTATCATTAATAATAACCGTCGAAAATATTAACACATCATTTTTTTTTTTACTAACCAGGCAGTTTGCTTGATCAATGCTCGCATAGAAAAAAAGCTGCTACTCTTTTTTTGATCAAAAAATAATTTAATTTCAAAATAGAATGAATTCTAATAGCGGTGAGCATCAAGTTCTAAATACAAATCATAATAATTTATCGAATACTAGCAATATAATTAGTGAAAATCAACCAATTTTATTTTCACAATCAATTAATAATATGACATTGTCAAATAATCATCATTTTTCATCATGGAATACAAATATAATAGATGATGTAGAATATGATGATATTATTCAACAAGCTAAAAGAGCTATTGAAGGTGGAATATTACCAGTAAGAATAGCAGCTGGTTCATCTGGTTCTTATTTTGTTCGAAGTCTTGAAGGGGTATGTTTTTGTTTTATTCAATATATAATAAAAAAAATCTTGATTTTAATAGAAAAATATTGGAGTGTTTAAACCAAAAGATGAAGAACCATACGGTCGTTTTAATCCGAAATGGTCTAAATGGTTCGTTTATTTCCTATGACATAAAATCTATAAAATCCTATCTCAACTTGTAGGCTTCAAAGAACTCTATGTCCTTGTTGTTTTGGTCGAGGTTGCTTAGTTCATAATCAAGGTTATTTATCAGAAGCTGGTGCTAGTATAATAGATACAAAACTTCGATTAAATATAGTTCCTAAAACACGTGTTGTACATTTAACAGCTGATTCATTTAATTATCCTGCATATCAACGTCATTTGATAATAGCTAAACGTGAAATAAATGAAAGTATAGGCCGACATATGCAGGGTAGACGAGTATTTGAACCAAAAGGATTACAAGCTAAAGTAAAAAATGAAAATCAATATTGCTTTTAAATGAATTTTGAAAGTAAAAACAAAATATATTTATTTAAGGTTGGATCATTTCAATTATTTGTTGATGATTATGTTAGTGCAGATGTTTTTCTTAAACAACTGGAACAGAATGCATTACCAGAAGAAGTTATGATTAAATTTCAAAGACAATTCGAAAGACTTGTTGTATTAGATTATATTATACGAAATACAGGTAATATTTTTGTATAATTTCGAATTATAACCTATCGCGCATACATAATTTTACTCTTAGTATTTTCAAAAGTTTTCATCTATTTTTTGCTTGGTTGGGACACTTGTTTTCATGAAAATATAGCGCTTGAAATTCTCTACGAAACCATATATGACACAATACAATCAAAAATTGTTACGGATATATTTGAAAAAAGACGAAATGTAGAGACAGGAAAATGAGAGTGAGTTCACACAAATTTATCACGATTTAGATGGAAGATTTCAAAGCAAATGATTAATTTTTTCGATAAAAATGATTAAAAACACTGGCTCTATCAATTTGTTCTACTATTTCGATCATCCATGAACAGTTCGAACAAAAGTGAATGTCTCAAAGATAAAATGGTGCATACTTTTCAAAAAAAAACAAACACGGACGCCAACAAAAAACTATCAAATAGAATAACGCACGGGTCACTGATAGCGCATGATTTCTCATAAAAACAAGGTCAAGGAGACAACCGTAACTAATTTGAACAAAAAAAGCGAGGACTAGTTTCGTACACTAAATGTTAGCAGAATGTTTTTAACGTTCATACGGGTTATCTGAGTAGAAAATGGTGTACAGACTATTACCCGGGTCTAAGAATACAGCATCTTTACGGCATGTCAGAGCGAGAATACGGTATCGTAAGCGACTAGTAATATTGGAAGTGTGATAGAGACATCAAATGGCAAAAAAACGGTGTATAAGTTGCCGTTTGCGATGACAAGTAATGATTAATCTGGGTTTCTTGCATATATATCGAAGAATCATTAGTCTTCAAATTTGCTTGGTTTAAGTCCGTTAGATTGTGGTTTATTGAGTTAGAGATATAAGCCGATCGGCTGAGCCACCGTCGCTGCCGATCATTACACCGACTTAAACCTCTATATGAAATGAACTGGTTGAAACTATGAATTGAAACCATATTAAACAACAAAAGTCATATTGATATACGAAACACAACTGTCAAAAGAAGTTGAAAAAAAAAATCTACATTCTTTATTTGATTTAGCTGTACGATTACGTTTAATCTAAAAAAAATAGAGGAGACTCTATTCGTAAACTAATTAGTGTCTGTTTTGAAAATACTAGCAGTGAAATTATTTATGAGTCACTAGTTACGAAAAAAAAAACAATAATTTTTCATGACATTAAGATCATTGATAAAACAGAACACGTATAATTCAAAAATGAGCTCTTATTATAAATCAAAAAAATTTCCATTTGTTTCTCTCGTGCTAAATGCAGAAAACTATTTGTGCGAAAATATTTTCTTATTTTTCCTTGTAAAGTTGGATTTATAATACTCTTAATTTCAATATGAGACAAGTTTTGTTCATAATATTGACAGTGATCTTACACTTTTATATGAATATGCTCGTCATTGTAAACAACAATCCGAAGTCATAACGTCAATGAATATGTTAACCTTGATCATGAAGAACGATTTTATGCTTTGACAAGTATATCAGAAAAGCACTAATTGATAGATAACAGAAAAAAAAAATTAAAATTCAAGAGAGTTCCTTTAATAAACTTTCTTTCTTTTTTGACTACAGATCGTAATAATGATAATTGGTTGATTAAATATGAAGTAAAACAAAACAATGAACGAGACAGGGTAGGTGAACATACAGCTGTAAGATCTCTATATTCTTCTAATTTGTTTTCTGTATTGCTTCAGCTCCTCCAATCACTTTCCAGTCCACAGCTTCAGCCAAAACAACAGGTAATAGAAAATATTAGTTGTATATACATATACAATTAACGCACAAACATTTATTTTTCCTAACTAAAAATGTTAAGAGTTTAATGCTTCTTTCTTTTAACATAGACATGTATTATAAAATCATTTTTCGTTTCTATATTTGTACTTCGTCACGTCACTAACGCTAGCTTTTTACTGATAACTTCTCTGAACAATGACCTGTAGCACTAATTTTTTTTCTGAATATCTAGAGTCACCTAACATACATGTAACATATAAAAATTAGCTCTAGAAAAGTTCATTGTACAGAGATACACATGTTTTTGTTTGATTAAGTCACATCGTTAGCGAATGATTCTACTCATGTATATTATTTAGACTGATAGTAGTGATGAAGATGATCAGAATACGGATGGTACTCTAAAGGCTACAATAGATAAAACAACGACAGAAAGTGATATTCATATAGCAGCTATTGATAATGGTCTTGCATTTCCATTTAAACATCCAGATGAATGGCGTGCTTATCCATTTCATTGGGCTTGGTTAAAACAAGCTAAAGTACCATTTTCGGATGAAATTACAAATCATGTTTTACCATTTATATCTGATATGAATTTTGTTCAACATGAGTTATGTGATGAAATTCAACGTTTATTTTCTCAAGATAAAGATTATGATCGTCGATTAGTCGAACGACAATTATCTGTAATGCGTGGACAAATATTAAATTTAGCTCAAGCTATGCGTGATGGAAAATCACCATTTGAATTAATACAAATGCCAGGCGTTCTTGTTGAACGTCTTCATATTGATCCTTCATTTGGTCATCGACAATTCAAGAAAAAATTTAATGATCGTTATCCATTATTTTCTTGGTTTTGAATTCAAAGAGAAAGAAAACATGCATCTTATTTTTTTTTCTTTACTTCGTTGATAACTAATGAAAAGTGTATGTTTCTGCTTAAGTACTTCATTTTTTTTTCTCACCCTGATATGTAAATGTACGAGCAGAACTTGAGATTTTTGATAGGTTCAAAATCAGAAATTAATTCATTATTTTGTGAAAGAAATGAAAGATTATTCATTGATAATGGCAAGCGGATAGTATTATGTCTGACTTTCTCGATACAGATTTCAATAAACAAAACTGAACATTTTCTAACATCATAATGAATTAGTTTGCCTGAAAAAATATTATTATCTTTTTTTAATATGATTATATATATATTCTTCATTTTCCATTTTCTGATATACGTGCAAATATATTTTACATAACATTTTCTAACAATAAAATAAAATATTTTGCAAAAATTTTCTTTAATATGGCATTTCAACATCTAGCTTCTTTCTAGCAAGACGTACAAATCTAAAGTTGACATTCTGTGCCGCAGTGATCTCAAGAATTGAAAAGTCAGAAAATATTAGTTGTATCGTTAGCTGATAATGTTGAGATTGAACTGTAAGCACTTTTTTCAATATTTCACTAAAATGTGTCATTCATTCACAAATAGCGTCCAAAAAAACACAAAGTTATGAAGACTTAGTTGTTGTTGTTTTTCTACCTTTTAGGTAATTAAAATTTTCTCAGCATAAAAAACAAAAGAGTTTAAAAACAAAGACTTCGACAGGTATGGCAACCTGATATACTCTTTCAAATAATTAAAAAAATCGAATCTATAGGATGAGGGCTCACAGAGAATTTTGAGTGGTCGAATGAGTTATGTTTGACCTTTATTTGTTTTGCATTTCTCGAAAACGTTTTGTCATAGGGCTGAAAATTTCATGCAATTTGAATGTGCCTAGGTCAAGATCGATTTTTTGACTGAGATAGGATTAAGCAACTTACTAGGAAATTTTTTCACATGTTAAATTGCTTTTCGACCGAGACGATATTCATTTGATGAATACTAATGTGTAATAGAAAAGTCTAGAATGGTTTGGTTTTCTGAACCTTCGTTCTTGAAATATCCGAATTTTACTGGATTTTTTAACAAAAAGCTGGGATTTCGGTAATTGACTTTCGGCTTCAAACACAGCACGAACAAAATTCTCAATGAGATTAATTCATTGGACAAGTTGTAACTTTTCTACCATAAGTTATTCTGAAATAGTCAATATTCGAAATTCTCTCATGTGTAAAAGTAAATTTTGTTCATATATTTACATCTTGAGAAAGAAAATACTACTATAGTTCAATGATATGTCTAACGAGGGAACCTCGCCAAGTATTAATCGCGGATTCGAAGGAAAGGTATACCAGTCGATAGAGCTCGACGAGTTTGTTACAGTGGTAACAGACGTTTTTCCTATAGAGTTTTCTTATAGAATTTTCAGGTGATATATACCCTATAGAACACGGTCTGTAGGAACAGGCTGAGTTCATTTACTAGGAAAAGGCTCATAAGACGCACAGGGTGTGCGTGTGATGTTCTTCATATTCACACTCACACTTCACTCATCCCACCCACCCACACCCACTCGTTTCATACAGAAAAAAAACATAAGTGTATAAGCTTGCTGTGAACTGAGTTTCTTTGTATAAATAAGATTCTCTTCTCTTGTTTATAATCCATCTTCTTGCGCCTTTTATCTTGTATATTTTACTATTGCCATGTGCAGTCCTTCTCAATGCAGTGGGTAGTTGAAAAGAAGTAAAAAGTTAATAACAAAACAAGGAGGCGAAAAATAGGCAGAGATGGAATGCAAAATATTGCCATGGTGCAAAAATAATAAATGAATCACCCGACAAACAAGAAAACTTCCATTTCACATACGCAATACTCGACGAAGTTGGAAGCTACTACCACAGAAACTTACTCGGTACAGTTGTTTTTGATTAGTAACTTATTAGAATGATTCTTCAAACTAAAAAGAGTATTTTCAACTTCATAAACAGAACTAATATACAGGTGTCACATAAATGGTACTTGAATAAACAATGAAATATCTACCCATCGGTTTAATCGCATGCGCTGATTTTTTTATTACTGGTAGCAGTTCATGCGGATAAGTTAAGCGAATACCACTGTTAAGTATTATTGTTGGTATCAAGAGAGCAATTTTACCTGTTATCAAATAAAAGAACATACATGTATGGCGTTTCATAGATAATTTTCAGTTGTCATCTAATAGAATAATAAGAACGTGTCCAACGAATTACATGAATGGTTCTGTATTGATGTAAACAGAGTAAATTTCCAAAACTACTTAGTTTCAATGGTGAAATTTGTGCTCCGTAATTAAAGCATGCAAGTGAAGTCTTTTAAATATCAAAACACAGATTTTCTTGCAACAACCAGTATTCCATGTTTGAAAATTCAAAATTTTGTAACCGTTGACTTTTAAACTGACTAATCAGTTTCTTATTGCAAATAGAAAAAAAACATTTGATTAAGCTTGATTAGTAGCAGAGTTATTTATATTTATTAAAAGGTCACGATTTTTTGGACACCCTGTAGAATAAATGGCAGTCTCAGTATTTTTCAATATCTTAGTCTATTCTTGTCATTTTGAAGCAAAATTTTCTTTTAGCAAGATTCATCTTTTAAATCTCTACAAACTTATGTATTTCTTTTAATGAAAGAACACTTTATAGTTTTTCGATACATATGACAAACGATGACTGAAAAATACACTACAATCCAAGTTAGTCTTTTCATGGAAACTTTATTATCACAACTTTTAATTGTTCGGTTGGTAGTATTTTATGTAAGTGCATGACAATTCGTCGCGATCAATTCGTCACAATCATTTCGTCGCATATAAACCAGAGGATGCATTGATTGGATTAAGTGATGTAGTTTAGTATGTTATTTAATTAATCACGTAAATGTATGCTCTAATATGGAATTATTAGATCAACATGATGAACAGAAGACGCACTTCGAAGAAAAAAATAATTTAATTCTGAAAAACTTGCTTACAAAGTCCTTTTGTTAAAGTGCAAAAAGTCTGCTACTAAATGACATTCAATTTCTTTCAGGAGACGACTTTTGAAATCTTCAGCTAAGAAAAACAACAAGAAATAAAGGCAAAACTCGCTGCTATTTGGAGTGTACGACTCATTCAGTATTTTTTGCGACTATTTTCTGTGATTTGCAAAGCTGCTCGATCACTGGATGAAGTGGCTTTAAAAATTTTCGAAGTGAGTTTTAGATTTTCGGTGATGCGAGCATTAAAGAAAAATAATCGTACTAAATTTGATAACATTAGAGTGTTCTTAGGATATCATTATTTAGAGGTAGCACATTTAAATTTAAAAAAAATATTAAATCAAGACATAAATTTTTTGAAAATTTAAATTAAAAAAAAATCTTTTTTAAATGAAAAGTTAAACTCAAGTTAAGTTCTTTGAATTTATAGTGGGGAAATTTTAGAAAAATGTGACTCAAATCGATTTTGACTTTATTGAAGATGTTACAAATCAAATTTTTTTTCGTGTTTTCTAGAAATAAAAATAGACCTTCCTCTATGAATTATGCTAATAAATTTGGATGTTTGAGCATCTTTATTATATGAAAGATTGAAGTTCAGAAATCATGTATGATTTGTTCAGAAAATTTTCATATTTATGAGCATATGTTGAACTTATCTAAATACTAGATTTTTCTCTTACCTCTCATGTATTACTGCTTAAGTCATGTATTTTTCAAATACCGATGACTAACGCAGATTAAAATAATTTATAAGATTAAAAAAAAAAAATTTTTGAAATTTAAACTTAATTCAACTTGAAATTTTTGCGCTCAAAAATTCAAATTTTTTAAAATTTTAAATCAGCCTAAATTCAAATTTAATTTAAATTTCGGTTAAATAAATTGTAAATTGGCACCCCTATCATTTTTTGTGAGAAAAACTATTATCAAGAAAGAGTCATTAGACTTTAATGGAAAACATTTTTAGGGTGATTAATTAAACTACATACTATACTAAATCACTTAATTCAATCAATGTATTCTCTCATTTATACGCGACGAAATGATCGCGACGAATTGATTGCGACGAATTGTACTAGTGCCAACATCGTGTTAAATAAAACCCATCAGGCCATCTGATTTCTAAAACTCATCAAAAAAGGGTTTCACGAGATTTTTCATCCAACGATTCGTTCTGCAAATTGTGCGACATCCGAAACCTTTTGTATTCGACACAGTTTGACGCGCTCTATCGATTGATATACATTTTCCAACCACCAAGGCGAAATTCAAGATTAAAAGTTCTCCAAAACCTTACACATATGCCACGGCAGAATCTGTCCTTCTAAAACGTACACCACATGCTGGGCCATAGAGAAAACTCACATCATCCTACGCATCTTTATTAGTTCTATTGATTGATGTACAATTTATTGTAAATAGTAATACTTTACGACTCCCATGATCTCTAAAACCGATTACGTAAAACACCAGAATTTCAAAATTCGTTTCCATATTCACTTGACAGTATCTGTCAATAATGGAATATACATGAATAGATTGGTATTAATTAGCTCTATCGATTTATGCATAATTTACTAGAAATCATTGTACTCTATTTAAGCTACGCTTTTAAAATCTGATCATGTAATGTTATCTCTAGTATTTCATTTGCCGATTCGCATCAGAATGTGTGCCAATAATAAAACATACCTCATTTGATAAATCTCAATCAGATCTATCGATTGATATATAATCCATTGTAAATAGTAATAGTTTACAGATAAGAGGATATCTAGAACCGATTTGGTAAGCTCGACGTTTGATATTTAGGTTGACAATTCAGTTTTGCATGGGTGCTAACGATGAATTATAAACCATTCGATTGATGTTGATTAGTTCTATCGATTGATCTATAGTTCATTCAATATTATTGCACTGTATCTAAGCTGCGACATCTAAAAACCCAATCAAATAATGCGGGTGTGGGCGCCGATAAAGATTCATGCACATCCACCTAGACCCCATATTCACATCTTAAACAGCGCTGCAAAAAGTTTTCTTAGTAAAATATATTATGAAATTGTTTTTTTCTCGATAACTTTGAATTATTTTTAATAATGAATTCGAATTTGAGCAGGAAATGCTCTCTGCAATTATTTATAGTTGGAACCAAAAGACATATCCGCTAATGATGGTACACCATCAGTATACCGTCGGTTCTTACAACCACCGCGGTATACCGACAATACTGACAAGAAACGTGCGACATGAGAAGTTCTGAATGCTTCACAAATTTAAATTGTTAATATAACAATGCACAGCCCACCAGTTTCTGCCTTTGATTTTTTGACAACGCGACATTTTGTTAACTGAATCAACGAAAATGACTACTGAATAACTTTGAAAAAGATCGGACAGATGAAAATGAGTTGCTTACCACGAATTCTTTCGACATTCCACTTTTCTATTGATACCTATGAGCCTTCAATCGCTAAAGTAACTGTGAGCATTTGAGAACGTTGAGCAAAAATGTTGCGAAAAATTCGTCGATGCACTTTATTTTGTTGACTCCACAGTCGACTTGAACACATTTGTTTTCCTTTCATAAGCTAACACAGTGATGATGATGAACAAACATCGCACAAGAAGGTATGGAAAAAAGTTCTCAGACTTCTTGTAATCGACATATTTTTGCAACTATTTAAGCAATTGCAACAAATAAATAGTCATTTTAAAGAACATTTAAAATATTATTTATTGCATAAGAATCAAGGTTCTCACTTAAAAAATAATATATAAATATGAGGATATCATTAAACGTTTTTTAGAAACTTTTTTTTTTATAAGGTATGATGCAAAATTAATGGCCCAAAATGTCGATCTCTATTTATTTTCGATGAAAAGATGCTGAAAGAAAACTTTTTTTTTATCAAACAGTAGAACTTTTTCGCCTCTTGCGACTTGTACATAACTTATTTTTTATTTTTTATAACATGCTCATAAACGAAACGACGCAACGAAAAACAGAAGCACTCTTAAAAAGAATTTGCATTTTTCGTGAGATTCAGAAAAATGCAGCAAAATTGTGATTCCTGTATTCCTTTGATAACTTTTCAATAAACATGTTTCGAAAAGAATATTTTTTCTATCAGCTGATAGAAAATTGTCTCCTCTTTCAAAAAATGTATAATTTATATTTGTTACACATTTGTAAATGAAACTATGCGAGAGAAAACGAGAAACACTGACATAATAAATTTGTAATTTTTATAAGAAACCGTCAAAAAAAAATCTTTTTAGACAATAGTTTATTCGATTTTTGTGGACTCATTAAAAAGATCATGTAAAACGGTGGTTACTTTGGCTTTTGTGAAATCGTTAAAAAACAACTCGAAGACGAAAGAAATCTGTTTCAGGTTCTAACTATTCAACATTAACGAATTGTTTTTTGAGATCCAAAAACGTATGTAACAAACTTCCTTTATTGACTTTCTCTTACTCCTTGAGTTTGAACCTTTATTTTTACCCAGTAAATACACTTTAAAATGGTCTTTAAAATGACTACTTATTTGTTGCAATTACTTAAATGGTTGCAAAAATATATCGACCACAAAACATCCGAGAACTTTTTTTTTCATATTTTACACTGTCAAACCAAATAACGTACTTTGGTCTTGAAGAATTTTTTATAGATCTCCGATGAGATTTCATAACGCATGTACTAATCTATATCAACTGACACATGATAAATGCTAAACAAGCTTGACAATTGGGACAGGTTAAAGCTGCGACACAAGCTAATATTTCTAAAAAAAAAACAAACAGAAGAAGAAATTTCTGTTTTGGAGAGCAATTTGCAGTAATGACGAGACATACTTTCACTTTTTTTTTACAACAAATAAAGAAAGATTGATTAAAAATCAAAATATGTTTCTGCTACAATCCTAGGGTGGTCATTATTTCTATTTATACTCAACATTCCAAACTACAATGGCATCTGCACTACCCAAGAATAAAAGTACTTCACTGACCAAGAAAACTGTTTGGTCATGGCAATCCAATTCTGATCCATGGAATGTTAAAGAGAAAAAAGAATGGCAACGTTATTCTGATTTAACAAATGAATTTATTGAAAAAAGATTCCAGAGTGGTAAACGGGAAGTACAATTAGATCAGTTTGTTATTGATTTCAAACACATGGTACAGATGAGAAAAGACGATAAATATCGACAGCGACCTGTGAAAAAAGAAGTAATTGAAATTGAAAATCATTTACGAGAAGAACGCTTCTGCTATCCAGAGAAACCTAACAAACCGAAATCGTTCGGTAGTGGCTCAAATCGTTCACCAACATTTGTGAGTCAATGGGATAAGAGCATTGAAGACCGTACCATTCCTCTATCAGCAATTGTCGAAAAAGCTTGCAAAGGTAAAGTAGCTCTTTCATCCTCTACGACATGACATAGATCAATGCTTTGTTCTTCCATAAAAATATAATTTAGGTATTTTAAAAGAAGGTGAATCGATAGGTCAAAAGTTTGAGGCTCAAATGATAGCTGATCGATTAAACAGTGTTAAAAATGAATCCAAAGATGAGATCTACAAATGTTGTATTCAGTTGTATTCAATGGAATCATTTCTCTACAAATTAGTTAATTCAACATTAAGAAATGAAGATATGAGTAAATTTGATTCATTAGGGCCGTATTGTTGGTTATTATGCAACTATATTCGAGATTGCGGAATTCAAGATGAATCACCAATAGCCGTTTATCGTGGTTGTACGTTGACAGATGAAACAATTAAACAATACGAATAGAAAATTGGTGAAACTATAAGTTGGCTTTCATTTACTTCTACATCCAAAGATCGTCATCAAGCTGAACAGTTTGGAAATACATTGTTCATCATAACTACTCAAAAGACTTACTTCTTGGTTAATGCCCAAAGTGACATATCAACAATTTCAGATTATCCTCATGAACAAGAAGTACTTTTACATCCAGGACACAACTTCATAGTAAACAAAGTTGAACATGATTCAAAAAGTGGACGATATTTCATTTATCTAACACATTCTTAATCCTCTTGACAGCCAAGCGTCGATGTGGATAGATGTAGATATCTACACACATGATCCTCACCTACTCACACATACACGCTCTCCGATCAATGCTGAATGCTTCAAATAAATTGATTTTTAAGAGTAAATCAGAAATGAATAACATCAAATTCATCTTTTTTATTCCATTGATAAATCAAAATCAATTCTAAACAATCTCCAGCATTCTTTGTTGATTGAATTGTTGTTAATGGCACACATATTTTCATCGAAGAGTCTTGAACAGAAAGTGTCGAAATATGACTCACGGCAAGTTAAATCAGATAGCCGTGCCTTAGGTTAGCAGCTGTTGCAAGCATGGCTGTCTACATTGGCAAAAAGATCGATGTGAAGCTAGCACGACGGATTTAGGTGGGCTTGAAATCTGTAACGCTGGACGTTGCACGGACGGAAGTTGGGTGAGGATGCTCAGCAACATGTACACAACCATCCGCACCCAGATCCGGCCCCCAAAAGTCCAAGTATTCAGGATTTTCGGTTTACCTAAATTCGTCGTGGTAGCTACTCGTCGTGCTAGCTTCACATCAATGGCAAAAAGGTTTCCACCATAAAGACCTGCGAGATAATATTGAATACTTCAAGACTCCACGCTAATACTTGCTACACAATAAATCAATTGAGTCCCTAGTAAATTTGTGAATTTATCTCAAAGGTTGACTTTTATGTAAAAGTCGGTCGAAAACACAACTAGCACAATAAATTCTGAGTAGATCTCCCAACTAAACCTTTGATATTTTGATTTGGGCTTGAATTTGCACACAAGATCGTAGGCAAAATTTGAATTTTGAATTTGGTTTAAGCTTTGAGATTTGCAGCATATGGGACACAGATTTCGATTTGGGTTTGGAATCTATCAAAAGAGCAGAGCTACTTTAAAATTCCATAACTGGCATATATAGGGTGTGGGTATGCATCTAGGTGTTGCTCTGCTCCTAAAACACTCACACCAATCCACATACCAACATACACGAACACTCACACTTGTTTTCAAAAGTATTTCAAGATTGCCATGTTCCATGTGCTGAAACAAAAAAATTTCAGGTCTCATCCCATAGAGCGAACAATTATGTGTAGTTGTCCCATTCTATGGGACGGTAATATTTTTCATTGATGTCCTGTCTCACAGGACAGTAAAAAAACAGTTTGTCCGATCGGACGAACTTCTTCGTCCTATCCTATCCCACATGAAGCTTTGATTGAGATGCCTGTATAAACTGTCATCACGATTACAAAATACTAGCATCTCTAAGTGTTATTACGATGTATGAATTAAAATATGGTAAAACCCATAGGATTGAATTATCTTTCTAGGTTGAATCTAAGCAAAAACAGAACAAAATTTAAAATCCATAGAGTGTACGATGCAAATAAGTGCACGACTAGTGTCTTAATAGTAAGGTTTCTGTAAAATGTGTACTGTGTAGTCTCGTGCTTCACCGTAGCCAACGTTATAGCAAGGTTTACAATTGTTTTCGTCTCTTGTCAAAATGACACGTATTCTATGAAGTTCTCCAACATTATTTTTACCATCAATCTTAGGTATGGCAATTCTCAAAGTATAGTCACGCTTGACATAGTCACCATTGGAATGATCGTCATGAAGAAGTCGTTCTTTATTATCATCGAATATACCGTCATTGTTCAGATCAATCCATACATTAACATAGTGAGCCACGTTGCAATTTGTTTTAACCAAAGATAAATCTTGTCTATCTGAACTTTCATCTTCCCATGATTTTACACAATACAGCTGAATTTGTAGTGTATAGATCGTATTGTCGAATAATTTTACAACTAGATCACTTCGATCTTCATAATTATTTGTCGGACTGCATCGTCTCATTTCATCATGAATCATCGTGTTTTGCTCACCAGATAGCTTCAACGAAAAAATGGCACCACTGCCCACTGAACAGATGAAATTTCCGGGCAAACAATGTGTGCTCCTCGTGCGATCTAAGAGAGACAACAACAATTGAATGTAATTCAAGGTGGGGGATGTCTCTTAATATGCATAAAAAGGCACTATCAGATAGAGGAAAGTGTGTTAGTTTTAAAATATTCCTTCGCAACCCAATAAGAACGGCTGTGGTTAATAAGGACGATACTCTAACATTTTTCAATCACTTCGATTCTGAATAAAACAAAACTTTTGTCATAAAAATTCTGCTGACAGATGGGCTATTACATCCATTTCTGGTTTACGCAAATATTCAATCTCTACAGAAAGTATAACATAATATCAAGTTTACGGAGTGAACTTCCTAGTTTTTTCACCTCTTTATTAAGATTCTGGATAGACAGGATTCAGTCATACTAGAAAGACATTCAAGATGATTCGACTTTTTTACTGACATTTCAACCTCCTATAGCGAGTTTTGCATAAAAATATCCGTTGAAAGAAATTGACAGTCATGTGTCTCGAAAAGAAAAATATTGTTTTGGTGATCAATTTATTGACATACGATCACACAGTTTTGGCCAATCTGCTTTTCGGAAACAAGTTGTTCGGTGTGCATCACGTATGCATTGATTTTTATTCGGATTTGTTTTTCTTTATTTCAAAAGATGTAGAAGTCGCATGAATAAAAACATAATTGAAGTCCTTCCACACCTTACAAAAATCGAAATTTCACTTCGCGTGATTCAAAATGACTAGCTAGTGAATCATACTGAATGGAGTTCTGCGTTTTTATTTTGAAAAATAATTACTTTAGACGCTTCGAAGAATAACAATGCCAGTCTTATGCCTACATAAGATTTGCATTTGTTTCTCAGTCTCTATCTTTTGTAATTGAGAATAACTCGCAAGTATAAACAAAAAGTTTATTTCGGTACATATATTGTAAAACATTAGTGAAATATTTACAAAGGGAGAAAACACTGATGTTTCCACTTTTGAATTTGAAATAATTCGCTACAAATAATAAAAACACATAACATAAAGGTAACAGTTTAGGTTATTTTTCATTTGAAAATCATTTAGTGTAATAAAACACAATAACTAACGTCTAATCATGATAAATTATTGATGATTAATGACTATGTGTAAATGAGCAATTAATTAATTTTTAATTATTATCTAGGCTAGCTCTTCATTCAAAGACATAAATCTGAACTCTAACAAAACTAATTTCGAAAACTCGACTAGATTCCAAATTTATTGAAATAAAACACTACTTGTTTCCGACTAAATATATCCGATTCCAACACAAATTGTTTTCGAAGAATTCTTTCCATTTCTACTAAAAGATTCTTCATTATAGAAGCAATCTTTTGTTTTCTATTACTAAGCTCTATTCAGATATATTATTAACTTCAAGCTGTCGTTGAAATAAAAATGATCTCACATGTTAAATTACAACTGAACTTTCTCTTGTCAATAAATGTACAAATTTTACCTGCACACGTTTTCCTTGGAACAATATTGACTGTATACTCTCGTGTTTCACTGTAGTCCGTGCTTCCACATTGTCTTTGATAATCTTCGCTTCGCATTACACTTAGGCGCATACGATGATGTCCAGCTTTTGTATTGGTCCCATCAATTTGAGGTATAAAAATTGTCAAATCATATCCATTTACTCTGGTTTCACTGTCGATTGGCGACCGACGATGAACTTGGTTCTCGGATTCATCAAAGTTTCCGTCATTATTAAGATCAATCCATACATCCACACGATGAGCAATATTGCAGTCAGTACCAGGTGAATCACTACCATATTGTCGAGGACAATCTAAGTGAATACGTATAAGATAGAGAGAATCTGCGAACAACGTGACCGCAAGGTGATGTCGATTTTGATAGTCACTGATCACAGCGATTGTGGATGTGTCATCACGAATATATGTTTCTTGCTCACCACTAATGAGAACAAGCATGATTTTTCCAGGACTTAGAGAACAGATAAATCCATGCACTATGACAGATGGGGGGTTTTCAGCCTCTAAAAACAATAAAAATGAACAAAATTAAGTATCATATACAATATGGCATCGAGAAATTATTTTAGACTTTCAGTACTAACAAGTGCATAAGTGTTTGTTGAATGTATCATTACATATATATATATATACATGATTATATGTAGGACTTGTGAAATCAACCATTAGACATTCGGAGACTGGACAAGAAAGATTATCTGAAAAGTCCGATCCTGCATTAGTTTACGTAAAAATGTTTGACAACGGTTTTCTTAATGAGAAATTCCTTAGCACTGTGGTCGATCAAACTGTAGCTTCCCAAAAATATTTATTTTTACAAGAGAATTTCAATACAAATCGATGGGAAGCTTTTGATTCTAAAAATTTTTGATTTAAAGTGAAAGAGATTTTCGGTAATTTTTACATGTTCGATTAGCATGAAAATTAATGAGACAGCTAACAAAAACTCTTGCATTTTCAATCGAGCACTTTTAGAATCAACAGTCTTCCCATCGATTCTCATTAAAATTCCCTTATCAAAATAAATATTCTTGGAAAGCTACGTTTGATCGGCCAAAATGTTAAGGAATTTTTCATCGAAAAAACCATTTTTATGTATTTTTACGCAAACTAATTCATAAAAAAAGGCTTTTCAGATAATAGTTCTTGTCTACAGCTTATAATTCGAGTCATTTAAAATGAGCGAAGACAATTCTGAGACCTTCAATTTGGTTCTGTTGACTGCGCATATATATCGAAGATATCAGTCAAAATCATGAAAAGAGATATCATTTTAGAACGAGGCGTTGTGCTCGGTGATCATCTACTTGTGTCCAGAGTTTTGCTATAATATTCTTGATGAAAAGCAAGGTTATCGATTAAGTTAAGTGAATCGTAGGATTAAGCCAAATATTTTTATGAAATCACTTTTTTTAATCCACTCTGTTTTACAGTAAAAAGTCAAACAATATCAGTCACCACTGAAACGAAATTTCATATCTGTTCTTATCCAAAGTTGTAAGTCATGTTTTGAAAAAAGATACTCCTTCTTTTGTAACCACGAGACTGATACCGAGATTAGGAACAAATAAGGGTGTTTTGCAAATATTTAATAAAGGCGAGTTTGTCATGATATTTATGAAAATCAGAGGAGTAGTCAGCGAGGGTGATGATAATTTTGCCAAAGTCAGAGTAAATCAAGCATGGATGAAAAGTTTTCATCGCATACATGGGTGAGTGTGAACTACCGTACATATATTTTAATAAAATTAGCCTCAGTTGTCATATCCAGAGATGGGCAAGTCAAGTTAAAAATTACTCAAGTCAAAGTCAAGTCAAGTCATTTTTGACTTGGATGACTTGACTTGAAAATTTTCTAGATGACTTGCGACTTGACTTGACTCGACTTGTAAATTTTTTTCGGTGACTCATGACTTGACTTGACTGGACTTGTGACTTGATGAAAAAAACAAGTCAAGTCAGATATTTTTCGCAGCTTATATACATGCTACATTCGCATTATGTAATAGTGATTGTTCAACAACAACACGTGAAGTTAATGTTACTGATGATG
>CAJNSZ010001048.1:0-29487 GCA_905329745.1 Rotaria sp. Silwood2 | reverse complement strand
TTGTCTCTCTGAATAAGAAGAGTCGTAATCTTTTTGTTCTTTTATTGGTTTTTGTTCTGTAACGTCACAAGATAAATGTAAAATGACGTATATAGTCATTGAATCTATAAAAAAGACAAGATAAACTGATGATTTTTATCCGTTTCTTCTACTACGTAAGTTGTATTCAGTTTTTTCTTTCATTGTATCACCTTTACTATTTGATTTTTGTTTCTATTTGAGAAAGTTTTTAGATTAAATCGTTTATTATATCTCTCTGATCAAAATAGGTCGAAACATACTAATTTTTTAATAATGCTTTGAACTTTTATCCTTTCATTGAAAATCTAAACAAAAAAAAAAGTTGTGAATCAATCTATTTGCAAAGTTTCAATCATAAATGCGAAGACATTGATGAGAAAATCGCAATTCTACTTGATGTAATAGTTGAAATTAAAATCGTTTTAATTGTTTGATGGTCTAATAGCACATGATGAACATTTCATCAAAATGATAAGAAAACTGTCGATGTTCATATAATGAATGGTTGGCTTTTGGTTTAAATTCTTTGAAAGATATATCCTCTCTCACTCATATCATTATGTCAGATTTTAGTTTTTACAGCAATCTCATGGTCTTAGGTGTCAGTAGGAAAATATTCAGACTCTGATTCTTTATGAACCGACGTTTTGAGAGTCTTGCTAATAACTATCAATATGTAAATGTCGTTGGTCCGATTTGGCGTCTCTCATTGACAACGATGCATCTACGAAAGAATTAATGCGAAAATCCGACTATTCGATATACAATTATCAACAGTTCCATCATCATTGTAATGTCATAAATATCACGTGCTATTAGATCTTCAAATAAGGAAAATCATGTTTAAAAACATAATTACAACGATTTTAGTTTCAACTATATCCTAGTATATGAAATAGAGTTGAAATTTTGTCATCGATTTCTTGTCATTTAGAATTGAAAACTTAAGAATAGATTGAATAAATCTGTTCCTTTTATTTTGATAAGAGAAATCTCTACTAAAAAAGTTTCCTTTCGAACGAGTCAATCCTTTTAACGAATTATTTTCATTTTTTAAAGTTCGTTATTTTCTAATGAATTGATTTTGATTTCGTTTAATAAAAAGACACTTAAAAATGATTGATGCCCCGATAAATCCAAATTCAGTTCATGTACCAATGGTGCAAAGTAAAGTCTGATTATTTTTCTAATTTATAAAATGTTTATTATTGATATCTCAGCTGGATGTTTAAAAGCTGAATTTGATTCAACATATCCAATTCATCTAAATGGTATTATTAATCAAAATGAATTTCGAGAATCAATTGATAAAATAAATCGTAGAATTTCATCAAATAAAATTTTGCTTATTCTGGCAATTGTTTTTGGTTTGAGTGTGACAGGTGGAATTATATTTTTTATTGTTGGTGGAATAACAAGAATTAATTCTCATACTTATGGATTTCCTGTATTAATTGGCGTAGGAATTGCTTTGACTACTATAGGAAGTGTGTTTTTCACTTTTGGATGTTTTATAACACAATCTCGACGTGCAGCACGCATGCGACAAGCAATTGCTGAAGAGTCAATGAAATATTCATCAAGATTACCAATACCATGTAGTTGGAGATTAGATACTTCAAGAGTTTGGTTTCAAGGATATGGATATCGTCATAATAATCAGCTTGTTTATCATGTAAGAATTATTCATTTATAGGACATCGAAAGTTTTTTTTGAAGAATGTTACTAAACATTGAAAAAGAAAGTTCGCAAAGTATTTTTATGCAAAAACATCAATGTTAGTTATTATATTAAGTGTTGTTTTACATATTATCAGATAAACATCGGACAGAGAAAATGAATATATAAGTCTTGCATTCATAGTCTATTTGGATAAACTTTTAGAAAATTTTTGTTAATAAGTTTTTTTTTATTTGTTTTAGTTAGTCATTGATATTGGTCGTTCTGCTGCTACAGGAAGTGTATTATATCAATCGAATCAAGTTGCTCCTGATCCAGCATCGATTTATGGACGACAAGATAACTATGCACCACCACCTTATTCTTCTACATTAGCAGAATTTTGTTCTAATTGTGGTGCATCACAAAGAGATTCATCAGCTAAATTTTGTTCATCATGTGGACAATCATTCAATAAATATTAAATTTTTGCTTTTTGTATATTGAGATTTCACAAATGAATCACTGTTTCTATCTCGAAGCTTTTTCATAATTGTTGTAGATGGATAGACAACTCCACAGGAATAAATAAAACAGTAGTGTCAAACTTGAAACTTGAATTCAATTGAAATTTCAACTTTCAATTTTCAACCGTGTGTACAACCTTTTCCGGTACCTAGATCGGGACTCGGCATAACCCTTTTTGCCGCAATCAATGATTGAATTGTTTAGTTGTTGAATATTTAAACTTCAACCATTTAATAATTGAAAAGTTGAATTTAGCTTTCAAGTTTGTCATGTATGGACAAACTTGAAACTTGAAATTCAATTGAATTCAAGTTTCAATGAATACGTAAAAACGATTTGAAAAGCGATGTCTGAAACTTTGTAACGTTTGGTAAGATCATTCAACAGATTTGTTGGTAGCTCATCAAGTAGTGAATATTTACTTTGTTGCTAGGATGGATGCTTGGAAGTTGCATGCAGGCGCTGTGAACTGGAAATCTGGAACATTGATACCATATGTTGATGCTGCCAAAGATATTTTGAAAGTTGCTTAACCTGCCAATGATACACAAGGATTGGTAGATGCAATCTTTCAAGCTTCAAGAACACCAGGTTTTCCATCTAACCCATCTTATAATCATGGACCAGATATGCTCAGTATCGCCAACTTTGTTATGAGTATCAATGATGTTGGCAAGGAAATGAAAGAGAAAGACAATTCGGTCTACAATCGAGTTACCTCACATGAGAAATATCTTCAGACAACATGGCAAACTAATTTACAATTGATTACTGACCTCCAAGCGATAGGTTTCAATTTCAGCAATGATAAGCTTCCTGTAGTTGATTATGTTGAATTGTACAGCAAAAAACATCAATGTAAATTCTCGATTGCAGTCGGTAAAGAGCTCGTTCTTGGCGCTGCCATGATTAACTCACCCAAAACTTCTTCAAATCAGTGGTATTGGTAATGCCACTCAATTACAGTCGTTGGGTATCGAAGTTGTAAAAGATCTTCCAGGTGTTGGTATTAATTTACGTGACGATGTGGTTTTGAACTTGGTTTATACAACTGATGCTATCGAAATAGAAAGTCTACCTGCTTCCTTTCTGAGTGCAGTATTATCTGTAGTGAATAACATTACAACACAACAAGTTTCTTTTAGCAATGGAACAAGCTCTCTAACAAACATTGAAATGTTATTTAGTACAGGAAATATGATCGGAAATTCGTGACCAGCCGATTGGCAGAACTCTTTAGTTCTATCACCCAATATTCAACAATGCAAGTCACAAGGTACAGTAATAATACAGAATTCGAATCCGTTGACACCACCTGCGATTGATCCTGCCTATCTGAGCGTTGACTCAGATTTTGATCGGGTGACCAAACGCAATCTTCCTAGGTCGACAACTTATGTCACAGCCAAGTTTTGCAAAGTGGAATTTTCGCGAAGTTTCGCCTGGTCCTACTTATCAAACTCGTGACAAAGTTATTGAATGAATTCGTGGAAATGCCACTACAGGATTTCACTACATTGGTACGTGTAAGATGAGTAGAGATTCGTTGTCTGTCGTCAATTCAATCAATATGAAAGTTTGGGGTGTGAGACATTTGAGAATCATTGATGCGTCCGTGGCTCCATCTTCGTTTTCGGCCAATACTCAATCGCTGGCCTATGTAGTGGCAACACGAGCAGCTTATCTTATTGTTACAAAGTACAAACTGAAACAAGAATCAGATCATTAGCATAGTATGTCTTATTCTATTTGATCTTTTTTGTAATCCACCAACTCGAGCGCAATATATACTTTTATTTTAAAATAAACTAATTTTTCTGTTCTAACTTCAGTTTTGCGATCAAACACTCTAAAAAAGCTCCATTTTCCCGGAATCCTATAGAAGGTTTCCGGGAGTTCAAAAACATTTTTAGTCAGTCTCAAGAATACTCGAACACTTAAGATCATCCATACCCCTCCTGAAAAGTGATTTTCGTTCATACACATGTAAATCGCATGAATTTTTCTTAATAGACTGGTACTTAGTTCATAGAATATTTGTCTTAAAATTCTTACTTTTCAACGGGAGAAAAGCGATGAGAAGTTCAATAACTCAACAATTCGAGAAAAATAACTGGTACATATACTATAAATATCTTGATCGCTTCACGTCAGCAGTGATCTATATTTTTAATTCGTTGATATGGCAATGAGAGCTAGAATTTGACCTGATAAAAATAAGAATATCCTTCAAGTAGATGAAGAGACATGTCAAATGAGAAAGAAGAAAAAAATTGTATATAATTAGAGTAGGTATGCATTGTGTAAAATCTATTTATCTGAGAAGTACTCTCATTCATTGTTATTTGCGGATGATAGGCCTACGAAGGTAGAACAACAGAGGCAACGAAAGGGTTCATGAGACAATTGAGCATTTTCACGATATGGTTAAAGAAATTAGTACATATAACTAATCTCTATTTGTTTTGTGCTACAGATAATGTGGTTACATGAAATTCTCAAGCTGACCATTTAATATTTTAGAATACAGCCACCTCCGCATACAGAAAAGCAAAAATGGCCAGTATTTCAGCATTTCATTGTCAAAAGTCCTCTTTTTTTTTAGCAATAAACAAATGGAAGTAGCTGAGTTCATGACTCCATTGACTGTATTGTTAAGAAAGAGTATTTTTCTATATTTTACATTTTCAAAAAGCATATATATGTTTTTATGTTTTGTACACTAAAAAAGTGCCTTCTTTATTTGAATGCATTTTTCCCATTCTATTCATAATACGACTCATGACCGACAAAATAAGTTATGAATCATCATTATTGTTGGTATAAAATATATAAAAAACATATACAAGTTTTTCACCATTCTTACTTGTAAAGTATGTAACTGACTATTTTTATATTATTATCTCTGTTTGTTTAATATTTCTTACTAATGTCCTTTAAATGATTTGTTTAACTTTTGAGATATCTTGGAAAAGGCTATTTAAATCGAAGCATATATCAATAAAATATTCCTCTTAAAAGTGGCAAGTCTCTTACGCAGACTTATCTAAATCGGGTTTTCTATATCAATAAATTGAGTGTGGATGGGAGTGTAATTCTATTTTTCACCCAATCACAAGAAAATGCTAAGTTTATTCAACACACAATTGTTTCATGTGAGAAACGAATGTTTTCATCGCTTGTGACAAATTCTCGTCATCATCTGATGATGTAACGGATAAAGCCTTATTTTCTTGTTTTCTTGATGGGCTCGGTTGCCCGCTTCTAATCGCGCTCATAATTTCTCATCGAAAGCCCTCTAACGCAACAGAGTAATATCACATTGACTCAAATCGTAATCTTTCGCACGTTGAACAATTGGCATAGTCAGATCATTAGTTTTTGTGTCTAATAGAGGCAGCGATGAATCTAATCGTAAGTTCATAGATAACTGCAATGTTCTCTATGTTGAGTATTTTTTCTCGAATGTGCTTGATTGGCCTTAAGGTAAATTAGAATAGGAAAACATTAGAAGACACAAGCAAAGATTGTGCGAGAAATGTGTCGAAAAATAGAAAGAGTGCTTTGAATGGTATAACATCGACGTGCAATGTGGCGAATCATTTTTGTGTGTAGGTTTCTGGGTCATGGTCTGCTAGAAGATAGTCGAAAACGTAAGCATCAAAAGCGAATACAACAGATTCATCGGTCCAGTAGCCGACGAGAAGAGTGCAATGAAGTTGGCGCATTGTTTCAATCAGTTTGAACGGCGAATGGGTGAGTAAAAGAAAACCCTCTACATAAGACATTGCTTGATGGTAGGAGTCGAATTCGTTACGAAGAAACGACAGAACATTCATCATTGTTGTTTGTTGAGCGGAATCCAAAAATGTTTCTTCGGTATCGAGATGGATAATTCGTTCATGATCCAAATTTTTAGCCAAATCATCTTCGTGATTATTGTTGATGCGCTAGAGAATTTTTATGGAAGGTAAAAACAAGCAATTCAAACGTAACAGCGGTGCTTTGCATTCTTCTCTCCAAAAATCGTCCCGCCGTAGCATTTTGAATTGGACACAAGTGCAAGCACAAATTATTGCTTGCTTTTTTTTATTGTTTTCTTCAGACTGTCTTATTCGACGCTTTCGCAATTACATGATTCATTCATCTAACATGTTTTACATGTGTTCTTCGCTGTAGTCAGACAGGAGCGTGCGACGATGGCTATCGTCATCCAACTTGAGTCTAATTAAAATGTAAGTGAAAATAAATGACGGGACGTTGTGCGCATAGGAATATATAGCACATTAAATGTTGTTCTCTCTCCTGAATTCTGATTCCACATCAAAACTGAGTGAGAGAGAAACAAGAAAGAAAGGACATCTAGAATGCATAACAGCGTCGAAAGCAAACATATATTCCTGTTGTCATCACCAATACATTGAAGAAAAATCTATTCAGTAAAATCAATAAGATAGATAAAGTTAAGAAGAGAAAGACAGGAACGAGAAACAGAACGATTGATAGGAATAACTGTCACTGTTCCAACAGTGGTAAAGTTTTCTCTTTATACGAAGTGTGGGTGTGCCTCAGTTTGGTGTTGATAAACTTTCAGGAAAAACTGAATCTAATGTTATTCTAATGTCATCGATTAATTTCAACATGATTCTGAATACATATACCCTTAAAAGTCTGATGATTATGAAAAATCTTGGGTGTAAATAGTTCTCATATTATTATGTTTATATACCAAAACTGTAAATAGTTTAAAAATTGAATATCTCGGTGTATGTTCGATGTGGGATGTCATATTTAAAATTTGTTAAATTGGTGGTGGGAGTGATAATTTGGCTCTAACATTGTTAATATTCTTGCATTTCAATACAAGATGTTCCTTTGTGAGACGAAGTCTAAATCATGGTAGCAGCACTCACTAATTTGAACTGAAATTCTCATATATTCTTTTTCTATGAAGATCTACGTCATTTTACAATTCAATTCTTGTGATTTTTAGAAACTACTTACAATTTTTGTCCTCTGAGAATTATTTTAACAGGGATGACATTCAGATGATGGCAAGCTTGACTCACGTATTCACTCTTAGCACGTTCATTCGAAAGATTCGTTAGCTAGGGTTTAGATAGCAAGCCATTTGACAAGTCTCTTCAGCGAGAATGAAGTCGCAATCATGCTTGCTTCCAGACTCATGCCAGTACTCTTATCCTCTCTTTCCATACATGAAAAACTCAATCTTCAAATTCGTTAGCATCAAAGTTTAACTGATATTCTATTCTATCATCTGTTTGGACAATTATGTTAATTGAAATAAACGTAATAGAAATGTTAGCAACAAAGACACTGAAGTTCATTTCGTTATCTTGAATTTGGTCTGCAGAACGTTGAATCATTGTCGTCACTCCTGTTCATACTTTCGTTTGTGGCTAACTATCATTCGACTTGACTGAATTGCACTTTTATCGAGTCACACCTCTAGAGAATTCCAGTTTCCTTGATATGTTAAATTTTTACTGTTCTGCTGAAGCCATTGCATGATCTTTTCAAACATTTGTCTCTACAAGACATGAAAATGAATGCACCTGTTAAATGTTTTGTGAATTCTAATAATGCGAGAATTGTTGTCACTTGATGGGTATCATATATTGTTACACCTTCTAATGTTTCACATGAGAAGGTATTATCGAATAGATACATTCTGCCGGTATCACAGAATCTTTTAAGAAAAACTAAACTGTATTACAAGTGAAAAAATATTGCGTGCTTGTTTCAGGAGAGCAATGATGTCAGTCATCATGTCTGCATTGAACCGAATTTCGAAATTTTCTACCTTGAGGTAAACAAGTTGTGAAAGACCGATAAAGGTTGACAGAAACTCAACCAATACCAAATGGCCAAGGTTTCTCTACGGTTAGTTCGAGTTGGGCCGTCTTGCGAAATAAATAACATGTCGACTGTTCAATCTACAAAAAAGAACAAGTACATCAATTTTAACTTCGTGATTTAATTAAACAACCAGTTTTTTCAACTAGTATCGTGACGTGACAATCTACTGTTTCTTCAATGATATACTTATACATCTAAATACTAATTTCCATATCGATCATCTAACTGACAATAGCCGTCATGAAACTGATGAATTTGACCGAAAGTAAAACCTATAGAAGAAAAAACATCGAAAACACTATTAATGAATCTTCAGCACACCCTTTCACCAACACTGCATGAATCATTTGCAATAGCATCCATATCTACCACTTATTTATGAAGAGCATGTGTTGAAACTGTATTAATAACTTGAAGGATATTTTTTTTCTTTCGCCGTTTTTTATTTGCGGCTGTTTTTCGTTCTACAAAATTCATACATAGCATGACTATCACCTGGTTTCGGCTTGAATATAACAGAACAGACGAGTTCCGACTCAACACAACCCTGCTGTTTTGTTTTAATCGGTGATAGTTTTACGGAAAAGATCTCTTTTCTAACATATCGCTTCACCGCTTGCATCTGTTTCGAGCCGACACCGGTCCTGAGTCTACCTCGGCTACGAAATATCTCTGTAATACACGTGAAACCAATTCATTAAACTTTTTCAGAGAACTGACGGTCGATAGTGGTCGGTAGAAAGCCTGTCCACTGTGTGTACAGACTGTTTTGATTTTTTCTTGTTTGTGACATTTCAATAACATTTTCTACTTATCTTCAAGCGATTTGCAAGATATATACTAAAGTATCTTAGACTCCATTGCAGCAGTCGAAACTTTTGGGGTATTCATAGAAAGCTTTTTGACATTATCCATTATTGATGCATCATTGTCAAATTATTGCTGGTGAATTCGAACAGGATATTTTCATTGACTCGGGTACGTAATTTAGATGCGAACAACAAATTGGTATCGAATAGAGTCGAATTTCACTTGAGTTTTCAATACTATGTTCGCAAGTAACAAAGCAACGTTTGATTTTTAGCCAGAATCGAGTTCTAAACGGCGCAATGATTGATTCAATAATACTTGAGTTTCGTTCAGTGAAATCCCGTTGTAAGAGAAAAAATTCGAATTTGTTCAATAATGGTAGATTTGCCTGAATATATTGTTCTCATCGATTACCTTCTAGAGAACTTCTGCTACCGATCAACTTTAGATGAGCAAGTGAAGGTGTCATTGACAATATTAATTCGAGCTTATGCATTTCCATTGAGTAATCTTCGAAGATCAATAAAGTTATTTGTCGATAAGGTGTTAAAATAGACGATTTGATATTTGTAATATTACCCAATACGAGTGTCCGAATGTGAGATAAGTTGTGGAGAATAGGATATGGTGTCGATTGAGCGAAAATTATAATAGCGAAAGGGATTTTCAGCGAAAAAAAAAGCGCGAAAAGTATAATAGCGAAAAATAAAACGCGAAAGACATTTTCAGCGAAAATAAAAACTGCGAAAAGTAAAATAGCGAAAACTCGAAGTTTTTTTATTAGGAAAAAAACTGACTGCTGAAATTAGAGAAATTTTTTCTTGATAAGATCCAATTGTTTGCTTGACGATGAATCATCAAGCTGATGTGTGTGCATATATGACCGCACTTGTCCGTTTCACTCTTCTCGACGTGTTAATCTATTATATTCTTTTTTTTACGATATATAATCGTCCGTAAGTGATGTTACGTAGTTCACTTATATATATAATTCATTTAGTCCATTTCACTAACCAGTGATGAATGAACCGACAATACTCTCTTTTACCACTTCAAATCGAGGGAAAACGAATGCTTATTTATTCAGGCTATGTTTATCGACTAAAAAAGTCCACAAAAAATGTTAAGTACTGGGTTTGTCAATCAAATAGCTGTGCAGCGAATGTTCATACCAATGCAAGTGATCAATTCGTTAAAGCTAATGGGCAACATCAACATTTGCCTGCACCCGAACGTATTGAACTTCGAGATCTGAAAAACAAGGTAAAGGAGAGAGTGAGGACTGAAGCGACTTCAGTGCCCAAAATTTATGAAGAAGAATTAGCTCGTTCTAATATCTCTTCAGCTGCTCTTATCCTCGCACCACTTCCTGCTGATGCAAGTAAGTTGTTTATCTATTTTAATTTCTTATATGTCGCTGTTCTTTATAGAATCTGTTTTAAATCGTGCTCGCCGTAAAATAACTCCACCGATACCCACATCAAGTGATTTTGATATTCCTGATTTATACCGGCAAACACTCAATGGTAAACCATTCGTATGTACCGATAGGTTTATCAGAAACAAACGAATGATTTTATTTGCGACTGATCAACAACTTGAAACGTTGTTTTCATCTGAATGGATTTTTCTCGATGGGACATTCGATGCATGTCCATCGCAATTTAAACAACTCTATACAATCCATTCCTTGAAATTCCAACAGAGTGAGTCATTGATTATTCCAAGCTCCTACTGTATACTGTCGTTTAGATTTTCCATGTGTTATAAGTCTGCTTTCAGGAAAATCTACCGATGTATATCTACAATTATTTTCTGAGCTTGAATGTCACGCTGAACGATTAAATCTCAAATTTGAACCACAGCATGTCATGTCAGATTTTGAAATGTCTTTGATCAAAGCCGTTAAACAAAAGGTTGGTGTTTTCTAGATTTATGATTAATTTTCATTTTTTTTGCTTCACTAGTTTCCAATGGCAACACATCATGGTTGTTACTTCCACTATTGTCAATCACTTTACAAACAAGTTCAACTACTCGGTCTAGGCACAGCATATTTTGAAGATGAAAGTACACGTTTATCTTGTCGAAGCACAATGGCTCTAGCTCTTCTACCCATCGAACTTATAGAAGATGCTGTACACCTTCTTGAAGATGATTCACTTTCAGAAATGAAAGATTTCTTTAAATATTTTAAATATCAATGGTTAACGCGAGTGCCTCCAACATACTGGAATGTGTCAACCCTCGAGTTTCGTACTAACAACTTCGCCGAGGGTGAGCTTTTGTCTTTTCTTGAAAAGTGTGCATCTCTCTTTTGTCACATAGGTTGGCACAATAAGTTCAACAACCATGTCGGCAAAACTCATCCGAACGTTTGGAGGCTGTTTGGATGTTTACAACGTGAAGAGTTATCATTTCGACAACAATTAGGAAAAATTAATTGTGCTATGAAGAAGAAAAAACACGACACAGGCTGCTTTATCCGAACACAAATCGCAACTCTAACAGAACGTCATGAAAAAAAACAAATTACTCTATTGGAATTCATTAATGGCTTATCAATGATCGTGGCTCAAAAGTCTACAATTGCTCATTAATTTTATCACTCAAATACTTTATTTCTAAATCGGCAGTTTATTATATCATTTGATGCTCATGTATTACATTTCTTTTAAGTTAAAAAAAAATATTATTTTTCATGTTAAGTTAAACTGAAGATTTCTCTATTTTACACTTCTCTGTTTTACCCTTCACAATTCGCTCAAAATATGTTTTCGCTGAAAAACTTTTCGCTAAAAGAATCTTTTCGCTCAAAATTCTTTCGCTGTTTATTTCGCTCAAAAATTTTCGCTCAAAAATTTTCGCTCAAAAATTTTCGCTAAAACGTTTTTCGCTGATTTGCCACCATACCGAGAATAGAGTAGAATTGATCGAATTCTATTGATTTGATTATTCTAAGATATTGAACTGTGCATTGAACAGGCCAACTTAATGTTCGTATTCTAATATATTCAGTGTCTAAGTTAAAGCTTCGGGGATTTTGTTGCATCAGATCTGATGACATAAGAGCTGCTGTCTTGTTTGTACTCCGATTGCCATACTTTATTACGTTAAACGAGAGTGAAGCTAGTGAAATTATATTGATACGTTGTAAAATATGATTGAGATGATATTCTTCGATTGCAAACAGTGTTAACGAACGAAGTTAATTGAATTGTCGAATAGAAAATAATGAAAGAAACATTTCAATTTGACCTAGTGTATGGCTGTCATCGGATAATATGAGTGAGACTATATTTGAGAGATGAAGCTTTTGATATATATTGTAAAAGCGTGGCTTTGATATCGATTTTAGATCCAGCCTGTACCGATCATATGTATTCGCGATTGCTTTCAATCGTCGGCATGTATTTTGAAGAGACAGAATAATTGTTTCTTCATCAATATAATAATAAATCTGGTGGAGAATTTCAATTGGTGGAGTGTGAAGAGAAGGAGTAACAGCATTCGTCGACATGTTTAAGTTATTTTGTGCATTTTTGCATGCGTATATTACAACTGAATATTATCATTACACAACTGACCGCCAATAATTTATTATTTTCAAGTTTGAGTCACCATTGAAAGGACAGAAATACTTAATCACTTCTGTGATAAGAAGAAGAAATGAAAGAAAAATCTGTCATGCTTCTCTATAGAGAGAATATAGTTGAAACTACGAAAAGCGAAGAATAAAACTTGCTACTGCAACCTATTATGAAATCACAATGTAGGTTCTAAATCAAGTTCACACAAGTCACACATCAAGAGAAAAATTTTCTTCAGTTTTCTTATACGTTATACCATAGACCGTGAATTGCTGATCACGAAAACTATCGTCGATCCAAAAATATAATAATTACGATTAGTTATTCAATAACTCAATGATAGAAAATATTGACTTTGTTCTTAACGTCTACTCTTCATCTTTCCAAGAATTAAATATGATTATCTTGAGTTTTATATTGATTCATGAATTTAAAATGTGCAAAAGATAGTTCCAACGGTATTTTACAACATGACGCAATGCTGATCTCTGTAGCTACTACGATACAAAAATGACACATATTTTTCTGTAATTTATTCATGTACTTTTTCTCAATAGGATAAACTACGAATATTTATAGCAAAGCACATTATTGATCATGGTTTAATTCGTAACAATGATTGCTCTACGTCTCGAATAACTTTCATAATTAAAGATGAAGAATTAAATTGTGCAAAAACAATATGAATTCAAAATATGCGATTAAGACTTAGAAAAAAATCAAAAGAGTTTAATTTTATGAGCAATAGATTGCATCACATTAGTCATCCATAGAGATGAAGAGTGTGGATTTGAGTTTGATCTTCTTCAATCACTCACATTCACATTTCATCTTTATCTTTAAGAACAGTTCCAATGTGTTTTTACAATTAAGTTTCGCAAAGTCTGTGCTAAAATCTGTTATCAACAAATACAATGAACGACATGAATTTATATATTCTCTTTTGAACAAACCAAGCAAGACATTTCACATAATTCAATGTTAACAATCGCCGAACTCATCTATGATCCAAAATACTAACACAAAAATGCTTGCTGAAACAAGAAACTACTGTAATATATAACGTTTTCTGAAGTAAATATATCGGCAAACATTCAATATTCTTTCATTCTTTTTTTTATAGAAATATTTAAAAGCTCTCTCTCTTCTTCGTTTTATTCAATGACGTAGAAAGCACATTAAAATAGGTGAACATGGGGACCTGTTTTTGCTACCTACATTTGCAATTCATATGGGTAAGCCCCATGGAATCAAAAGCGTATGTGTTCGACTACGAACAAGATAGGATGTGGGTGTATGCCGTGTTTCTTTTTATTAACATTCACACCCAGTTGAGATTGGGAAGCGCAAAAAGAAAAAAAAAAGAAAATATATTAATATATAATATCTTTTTCTTGTAGTAATACTAGAAAAAGGTGTGAATGTGTGTGGAGGTGTTGGTGAGGGTTTGGATGTGCGGTGGGTGTGGATAGGGATATCTATCAAAAGACCAACTACATTCCCAAGCAGACTCACACCCACGCTCTTATTCTATCATCTACTGGCAGTCATATTCCACACCTACACTTTATGTTCATTTATAATTTCTCTGGAAACTGACGTATTTTCAACATGATAAATACTAGTCCTTACATCATTTGTGTAATGTGACTTATGATTTCAACTTTTTAAGTTACACGTCACTAAGCAATTTTATATTTTGTAAAATCGAAAAACTTTCAATACGACTTCAATTTTTGATCATTACTGGTTTATCGTTAGAAAGTTCAATAGATTAATATTATTCGAGATACTATTGTATCGTCACAGCACACAACGTACAAGGCAACTTATGACCTTACTTTAACGTACGCCTTGCGTATCCTATTTCACAGATTCGAAAAAGGTTCACAAGTTAATATTTTAACGATGCATTTTGTAAAAGTGAGAATGCATAGATAACACATTGAAAAGTCGGACCGAATGTGTTTTATTTTCTATATAGACAACCTGAATAGGTCTATAGGATGTTCCTGATGATTACTTGAGGATCAAATTTTTGCAAGAGCATGATGATGCAATGTTCTTTTTGCCATTATGCTTCTTTATATCTTATCAAAGTGAACAATCGAGCGTTGTAATTAAGCTTGTCTTGTTCCATAGGGCAGCAACATTATTATTTGGATGATTCTATCAAATCTACCACCAATGATTTAAAGCATTTGTGTTACTTAGACGCCTTGCAGTTGTTTCAAACTATCACATGACACGGTCATTGTTGTCAATGAATTTATATCAAAGTTGTGAACAATGTTTGATTTCTGCGTGTTAAACTGTAAAATACTAAGAAGTCCTGAAAATTGATTAACTAACAGATTGAGTTCTCGTTATTCACATGTTTCTCGTTGCTATTATCAACGATGTACGATAAGTCTTGCATCATTGCACGAACACGCCTGATATCCTTTCTATTTCTGAAGAGAGCATTCGTTTGTTCAAGTATTTTTATGATCTTCTAGCGTTCACGAGTCCAGATTATAAAGCAAACTTCTGAACAAGGATTGCGCCTAACTTCTTGGGAAGTGTGAATTTTGGGTATGGATGCTGTAAGAGAGAAGATTATTATATACACTCATCCACACATACCTACATCTAAATACAACTATAGATTCTTATCATTGGACTGTAGCCAAGGGTGACCACGGTTGTGTTTAAGAAAAGATTTTAATTAGTCGTGATCGTTCCAAAATAATCATAATCATGTACATCTTTCAATAAAACAAATAAATGAGAAGTTCTACTCTCAACTAATGTAATCGTTTGGCACAATAAAAACGGTTTTTGTTGTTGTTGCTTCTCGTGAAAAATATGTTTATACATTTGGACTCACAATCGCACTTTTGATTTCTCTTAAGATCGAAACCATTATAGAATCTATTGAAGATACAATTAAATTTATGTTTACTTTAATTACTTCGTATTTTTATTTCGGACAATTTAAAAGCCTGCTCCACTGACAACAAAGTAAATAATAATTTATCACTCATGTGTATAAGATTTTAAAAAGATGAAATAGAAATAAAGTCAATCAGAAATGTCTATTCCAGTGCCATTTACATCAAATCACGATCTTCGATGAATTAATTTAATCAATCGTTGAATTGTCTTCTGAAATTCACAATTATAAGTTTTTGATGGTAAAACAAACTCAAATAATGTTAAAATTGATGGTATCAAGGACACGAAATAGTAAATCAGATATAATCAAGGTTCACGTGCTGATTTCATACTGAATGAAATAATAAGACGTGATAAACTTAATAATAACAAAGTAATCGATGCAACAATTATATTTTTCTATTGTTTAAATTTCATTTGAAAATGTCTATTGAATGATTTTTTTAAATCGCCCTTAGAACGAATAAAAAGTTGATACAATAAGAATTACAAAAGTGGATATGAAATTGATTACAAATGAGCAAGAAAATGAAAGAGAGTCGTAAATGTGTTGTTTCATCTCTCGAGATGAATATTGAGATGAACACCATATTCGCTGTTGATCTCTATCTAATTCATTAATCAATTTTCGATGAAGTGAATCATGAATATGTGTAATTATCATTAAAATAATTATAATAAAAATCGTATATTTAGCTATTTTCTTACTCTTTGCTATAACTTTTGATAACACTAAACATTCTTTCAATAGCATTAACAGAATTCTTTCAGTTGAAACACAATTAATAAAGAATATTGATCTATTAGTAATGACTGATATTTGTGAAAGAAAGAGATGCCAAAATTGATATGCTAATACAACAATCATACACAATGAAGTAATTGATGATACTAAAAGGTAATAGCTACAATCGACTTCTCTCGTTTTTTTTTATTAGAATGTTGCGATAGAAAATAAACCTATGATCAATTGTGAAATGAGCATAATTGTAATAATAGCAATGCTTATTTTGGCAATACATGGTTGTTGATGAAGTGAAACATTTGATTTGATATGATATCCAATAATTGAATCGAGTGAGAAAATGAAACCTTTTGTTGAAAATTTATATTTTGTTCCAGAGGAATTGTTATTAAAAACACAAATAAATATTGTTGGACAAGTTTCATTGTTCAAAAAACATTGGTTATCATTATAACAAAGACTTCCACTACAAAAATATTTTATCGTATTATTAAATTGTAAAACAATTTGAAAAACGATCTTCATCGCATATGCACATGTTATATTCATCGTAAAAAGACATCAATTATGCATATTTGACTCGCCGTAGATATACCTACTGACGAAACGTATCATTAAGTAGATCAAGAACTGGGCAACAACATATTGTTTAATAATATTTTGGATTAAATATATTCTGATGATATGAATATTTCTCGTAAGTGAGTTAGATAATAATCACCTGATCAATTGAGATGTGAATCACCTAATTCAGAGAATTCTCCAATGGCTGATTCCTGATATTGATAGTTTCTACTCTACAAGAAAAAGCCAATTATGACTATATTCTTAGACAATCACCGTCAAAATGCCCTGGGAGATGTGTAGCGAGCGTCACTTGCTCAACGTAAATAAGCGGACAAGTAGGATTTAAATACTTTTGTTCGTCGAAAATAATTGTTTCTCTTACAGCAGTTGTTCAATGAACCATCTACTGCCGTGAAGTATCACAGTAAGAAATAAACTCAAATAATTCGTTCTTTTTTTTTGTTAGAAAACGTACGATTGGCACTAGTGATTGTTCTAGTATTTTTCAATAAGTGATTTTTATCAAAGAAAAAACGAAATATGTTCTTGTAAATAAAATTTGATCAGAATATGTCGTTATTTTATGCAATACTTCTGTTTTATTGAATATTTTTTTAATGCATATCTTAAGACTAGCGAATGAAAAGAATTAGCAAAAAAAGAACTGCCAGAATCATGGGGTTCCAATGTTTTATGTTAAATAAGAAAAAAAAAAGGATTTTCCCCAGTTGAGTTGGCTGAATGTAGGGTGTGAGCGTTGATATTCTCATTGCAAAGATTCATACCTCAAATCGAACCTTAACTCTACCATTTTCTCAATACATATTAGATTGAATCTGAGCATTAACATAAGTAGAATAGGTATTTATGAGATTGATGGAATTTGTCATATCTAATCTGTATTTGTGTAGAAAATTCATTGATATTTAGTTCTCTACATGAATTTCGAAAAGAACTTTCTTCATATCACTATTTCTATGTCAAATAAAGGTTTGTTAAAATTTGGTTCAAGAACATTGTAATAATAAATTGTACCTCGATATGCAAATAATTAAAACTAATATTAAATTTATTTGTATGTAAATGAGTGTTTTTCCTTGCGTTTCTTGTTCGTAGCTGAACATTTTCCTTTATTGGTTCATAATTTTAATAAAAAAACAAAAGAATTTATAGGTAAAGACTCTATTAAAGAACCAATTACTGACATGTATCAACAATGTTTTAAAATGAGGGTGTAGATATATAGTGTTTGGGTGTGACTTGACATATTATCCATACCCACATCCTTCAAAAGTTATCCACTTATCATCATAAATGACTCACGATAAGTCAATTAAAATTGACCTAATAGAGTTTCTACATGAGTACCTTCGTTTCTTTACTTCATCATGAAATCAATATTTTGGGTACAAATATATTGACATCGATAATTGTCACGAGATTCATCTTAAGCATCTTGTCACTTCAAGTGAAAATAGTGCCAGAAATTAAAATGTGATTCATCCAATGTTGGAACATCTTCTGGATGATAATTGTTGGAAAAAACCACCAATGTATCAGTCGATGCTCTGAGAGTTCGATGAAAAAATTTTTTTTCAAGAGATCAATTAATAAAGAGAAGGCAGTGACTAATTCCGGATGAATCATGTCGAATTGTATGCTCAAATGCAAGCAAAGAATGTTTTAGATACAATTTCGATCATAATCAAACCTCATCTTAGAGACACATATTCGAGTGTGTATATATGATGAAAATTCACATCATCACATGTCGTAGAAAACTAATATTATCGCGATATTGTTGACGCAGTTTTACGACATTGTTTTTTATTTTTATCAATTCGACTCTTTTGATAAAGTATTCATTGTTGACTGTCAACGACATTTTCTTTCCACCAAACAGCATTACACAATCATGGGTACAAATACGACGAATACATTTTGTCCTTCGAATTTCGTTTTTGATGGAAACAATGGCAACCGTGTCTAACAAAAATGTACCTTCTCTTCTCACATTACCAGCCAAGATTCTTCATTACATTTTTGATTTTTTTTTATGCCGCATTATTGTTTTTTGTAATACCCAAAGTTTGTAGAAGACTTTCAGCAGTTTCCAATGAATACAATCGATAGAAATTGTCGTTCAGGGCTGAACCTAAACTCAAAGTTCAAGTCATGTATCGTTTCTTTCCACCCGAGACTGTTGTTGGACTTTCTCTTATGGGTTTCGCTGGGTATCATACAATCGAATTGTTTATGTCACGTGTAGATATTCGTCAATTTATTCGGCTTCGTTCATTAGCTATCTCGAATGTCTCTGACTCTAATCTCAATACAATACTACGACAGATCACTACTAGTTCTCTCACATCATTATCGATTTCGTCGTTAATGATCGAAAGCGAAGACACAGCAGCTCTTTTATCATCAATTATTGCACAAACCAATCTTGAGGAATTAAATATGACCGATGATTGTTATGAATTGTATTAGATTTCGTGGCCTGCGCATCACACATTAGGAAAACTAGCAATTTGTAATTGTATCAACGAGCAGATCTATATTATTCTTCGAAACTCACTAAATCTTCGTAGTCTGGCAATCGATTTTTGGAATTGTTGGAAATACGAGAGAACTATTATCGTTGAGCCATTTGAGCGATTGACTTCACTGACCATCCATTACGCAACAGTACCATTAAACCAGCTCGAGTATTTGCTTTCTCTGACACCTTCACTAGTTGATCTACACCTCAAAGATATGAGAGTTTCATCCGGTATGCATTGTATTTCTGAGTGGGAGAAGTTGATCTCGACAAAATTAACTCGGCTAGAAAAATTCGAGTTTTGCGTCATCTGCCATTATGACAACTTCACATGTATTGAGTAAGTGATTGTTTCTTTTCGAACACCGTTTTGGCTCGAACAAAAACGATGGTTTGTCACTTGCACATACTATCCTAGTGATAGATGTTCGCCATTCATGATGCGTTCTTCAAAGGTTTCTCAAGATTCCTATCCAGAGTTACCTTTTGATGGCAATATTACATGTTCGACTTCGACTGAAATAGAGAGTGACGCAACAAAGATCATACCTGTATGGAGTATATGTTTAGATGTGGATTCAGCGTTGTTTATTGACTCTTTAAGACAAGTATGTATGTAATAGGCTTCGAAATTGGACCACTTTTCGATGACCCGACCCGATCCGTATTAGATCAAGAATTTCTCATGCCCGCCCACTTTGCCTTCTACTCTATCGAGGTCTGGTTCGACCCAACTTAGAATGACACTATTAAAGTCAATTTCTTTAACAAAAACGATTTCAACAAGATCGAACTCCACAAAAACCAATCATTTATGAGAACATTGTAAAAATTATATTATCATAGTGATCTCTAGTTGAATAAGGTCGGGCAATCTTAATGCTTTGAAAAAGTGCATGAGGGTCAAGTCGAGTTACTTATTGAACCGAAAGAACATGATACGTTCGTAGATACTCGAATTTTCTGGAGATTATCATTTATTAACACAAGCTTTCAAAAATGAATAGACTGCTGATCAATTTCAAAGACTAAGACATTTTAATAACAAAACATGAGAATTTTGTTCAATATTAGTAAAATAAGTCGATATTGATTTAATTTGATTTTTTATTTTTGGAATTTTCGATCTTAAACGATCATCATCAGCTATAAGAAGGGCGTGGGTGGGTGTGGGTGTGGGTGTCGATGTCGGTGTGGGTGTGCGTGGGTGTGGGGTGTGGATGTGGGTGGGGTGTGGGTGGGTGTGGGGTGTGAGTGTGGGCGTTCATCGGGCTTTCGTTCACACCCACACCGACACTCACACCCACACCCATACCCACACCCATACCCACCCACATCCACACCCATACCCGAAATGAAATGCACTGTACGTTCTCTCTGATTGTGCAACTCAAGAGATCAGCACTCACCTCTACCGCTTGTTCTGTGAATATTCTTCGTGATGAGTCACACACTCTTCAAAGTGTCATGTTGCCGTTTATGTGTGCACTATATTAACATAGTTCCTCCTAGTAAAAAATATTTCTAACATACACTATAGTCGAACGGCAATGCCTTCTGTCTCACACATGTGGCCAGATTTTGTGTATTGTGGTGTAAGTCTTTCATGCTATTTTCTCATCTTCATTATATATTGGCTTTATGATCATCCTAACTCGTCTTTAATTCTGGTAACGTGTTTATTTGCATCCTATATGTTATGGCTTTGGAAAAGATGCAAGCCCAACTTCATAATTTGTCTATTGCTAGTATTCTTGTTCGTGCTTGTTATCGCTGAAGTAGCTCAAATATTTACTTTGGTGAACCAGTTCGGAGATAACGATAAAAGATTATATTTGACTTTCATCTGTTTGGTCTTCGACGCAGTGAATGTATACCTTGGATTTATATTGTGCATGATTTATTTACATGGATTGGAAACGTACAATGGAGAAGCATCAACAATATCTTGGTTTCGGAACAAATGGCATTCCACGTTCTCAATTTGGTAAAAGAAATCGCGATTAATTCTGATTTATCGGAACTATAATCGTGCGCTTATAAGGAATGATTCGAGACTTTGTAGGCGATTTCTGTCCTCCCTTGATTGATGAATATTTTTATTAAAACAAATAAACGCTGACATTATCCGATATGAATAAACAAGATCATAGGAACAAAAAAATAATAATAGATTATGCGATTTTTCATGAGGGGTGGGTGTGGGTACAGTTCTGTTACTACAACACTCACACCCAAGGCTTCAGTCATGTGAATTATTACAAGAACTCGATTGAAATTTTCTTTCTTCGAACGTATATCTCGTTATACATAGTGCTCTATTTCTGACAAAAATTTCAATCTGGTCAGTTGTATTCTCTTCTGACAGCAGACAAAGCAATAAACAAGTGGCAGCACCCTTACATTAGGTTTCACAATACTCCTTTTCTTACATAAATATCTTTTCTATCATGGTTAAATTTCAACTTTTCAAACTATGGAGAACAATAGTCATGCATTTCCAACATGGGTGTGGGTGTATGCCAGAGAACCCAAAATACAGATTCACACGCACACCTCACACCCATCATTAATGAGTTTTTATTGTTCGGTAGATTGGTAGCGAGTCAGTGCACAAGTCAAATTCTTTCAGTTTTTGTTTTTGCAAAATCACCACATTTTAATTGAAAAACGTTGAAGAAATACGAGGATGATAACTTCAATTTAGCTGAAAGAAGAAAAAGGGTATGTTACAATTGTACAACACTATCGACTAACTCCAGTCATCTCATTGTTTTCAGAAGGGAATTGAGTGTGGTGGCACATGTTCCCCTATGATCGATGCTGCTACAGTGCTCTACAATAGTGTGCAATGCTGAGTCAAAAAAATCAATTGAAGTCTCTTCACAAAATTTCAGCACTGAAACTCACCTTGTGAACAATGGATAGTTGAAATTTTCAAATGACATGTGTAACTGTTGGAATAAAAATATGAGAGTGTTATTTATTACTGAACTTAGTCAAACCAGTTTTTAATGGCCTGTCCAATGATATATTTCTTTTCTAGATCATATGTGTGCCATGTGTATAAATACAAAAAATTATTCAAGCTGATTCCATTGTGTATTTTTCAAGAAAAAGTCTTTATCATTTTGAATAAAACCCCATTTTTTGATCGCAATAATGACTATATGTGTCATTCATTGAATTGCTTGAGTCACTTTTTCTTTCTATTCTGTACGTTATTCTTTCGCAATTACAGCTGTATGTAATGTCGCAAGTTACACGGTTGTTCTTTCGCAATAATTTTCTACAACAGAGTCGAGCAGTATAAAAACACTTGGTGTACTTCATTTTATTATCAAATTTCCAGTACTTATGAACATACAAAGGTAGTATTTCTTACCCGCAAACTGTTCGCCTAATCTCACGTCAAAAACTAACAAAGCAAATTTACATCATGTCAAGACAACGTGCTCAAGCTGTATCCGAGACTATGTCGAAGCCGAATAATATTCGTAATATGTGCGTTATTGCACATGTTGATCATGGTAAATCTACACTGACTGATGCTCTCGTGTGGAAAGCAGGCATCATCACTGAGCAACAAGCTGGTGAACGATGTTTTACAGATTCTCGCGATGATGAACGAGAAAAAGGTATTACTATCAAGGCTTCATCAGTGAGCATGTATTATACACTCGACGATCAAATACTCGGTTAGTAAATGAAATTAATTAATGAAAACGTAAACAACTTACTTTTTGTTATTGTCGTGTATATAGGAAATCTCAAACGTGATGGCAATGGTTTTCTAGTCAATCTTATTGATTCACCTGGTCATATTGATTTTTCGTCTGAAGTTACAGCTGCTCTGCGTGTTACTGACGGTGCGCTTTTAGTTGTTGACGCTGTCTCTGGTGTTTCTGTTCAAACAGAAACTGTTCTTCGGCAAGCTCTAGCCGAACGTGTACAGTTAACATTGATCATCAACAAAATCGATCGATGCATTCTCGAACAACAATTAGAACCGGAAGAACTATATCAAAAATTGTCATCAATTGTTGCTCGTTGTAATGCTCTCATTGCTACTTATCGCAGTACGGATGATGCTATCTATTCCGATGATCATTTTAATCCAAAAGTAGGCAATGTATCCTTTGCTTCTGGCAAACATGGTTGGGCATTCACTCTACCACAATTCGCCACAATTATTGCCGAAAAAACTAAAGTCTCGAAAGAGAAATTAATCGATCGTCTATGGGGTGAATCGTTCTATTCATCTACAAGCAGAAAATGGTTCCCGTATGATCAGATAAATTCGTATGACGATGCAAAACGAGGCTTCAATCAATTCATTCTTCAGCCTATATATCAAATGCTCAAGGCTTGTTCGAGCTTGAATATGGATGAAATTCGAACATTACTAGAAAAAGTTGATGTTCGTTTACCATCCGACAAGCTCGATACTAATTTGCACGATGCCAAAACAATCATGTCCAATGTCATGAAACGCTGGTTGCCGGCTGGTGAAGCAATGCTTCATTTGATTGTACTTCATTTACCATCACCTATACAAGCTCAAATGTATCGTATTCAACATCTGTACGAAGGCCCACAAGATGATCAAGCAGCATGTGCTATGAAAACATGCGACCCGAATGCTGAAGTCATGATTTATATTAGCAAGAAAATTCCGGCTCAAGATGGTTCTCGTTTTGTTTGTTTTGGTCGAATTTTCTCAGGTACAATTACAAGCGGCTCAAATGTACGAATTCTTGGTCCGAACTATCAACCTGAATCATCCAACGATGTACAAGTTCGAAATGTCACCAGTGTAGGTGTGATGGTCGGCGATCGGTGTATACCAATGGCTGCCGTACCTGCAGGTAATGTTGTTGCTTTGAACGGCATCGATAAATGTCTGTTGAAAACGGCAACTGTTACAACATTTGAGAATGCGCACAATTTTCGAGTCATGAAATTTTCTGTTAGTCCTGTCGTGCGCGTCGCTGTCGATGTCCGTGATCCAACTGATTATGCCAAACTAGCCGATGGACTCAAAAAGCTTGCACAAGCTGATTCACTTATACAAGTACTCAACGAAAATAAACAGCATGTAATTGCTGCTGCTGGTGAACTTCATTTAGAAATTTGTTTAGCCGAACTCGAAAAAGTACATGCCCGATGTCCATTGAAAGTAGCTACACCGATTGTGACCTATCGAGAAACGATTACCTGTGAATCATATCAAATTGCATTTACCAAAACAACAAATAAGCATAATAAATTTTTCATGAGTGCTTCACCTCTTCAACCTGAGTTAGTCGAAGCTATAGAATCAGGCCGTATCACAGCCAAACAAGATCCGAAAGTACGTTCGGCTATTTTAGTCAATGAATTCGGTTGGGATCCTATTTCAGCAAAAAAGATTTGGTGTTTTGGTCCAGAACATAATGGACCTAATATACTAGTCGATTCAACTAAAGGTATCGACGGCTTGATGAACATTCAAGATGCCGTTATTGCCGGATTTCAATGGGCAAGTGAAGAAGGTGTTCTTGCTCAAGAAAATCTACGTGGTGTTCGAATCGATTTACTCGATGCGGAAATTCATCGAGATTCGGGTACGTTGAATTGTTGATGCCATTCTAATAACTAGAATCTATTTTCCCTTTTCTTTTCTCATGATAGCTCATCGTCGACCAGATCAACTCATTCCAGCAATCCGTCGATGTCTATTAGCTGCTATACGTATGGCTGATCCACGTATACTTGAACCCATATTTCTTGTTGATATCGAATGTCCAACACGTATGATCGGTAAAGTTTATTCAACATTAAATAAACGTCGTGGACAAATCTGTGAAGAAAATGCATTAAGTGGAACAACATTATCTCGAATAAAGGCCTTTTTACCAGTTAATGAATCGTTCGGCTTTACAGAAGAATTACGTCACGCAACAAGTGGTACAGCTTTTCCACAATGTCAATTCGACCATTGGACTTTATTACCTGGCGAACCACTAGAAGTCAATACAAAATGCGGCATCATTGTACAGGAAATACGAAAACGCAAAGTTCTACCTGAACAAATTCCAACATTCGACTCTCTCATCGATCGACAATAATTATTTCTGTCAATATTCCAACATTACATCTAACTATTTCTATAAAATAGATTTTTTAAAATATATTCTTGTTGTTGTAATTACTAAAAGTACAGAATTATAATAATAAACCTAATTTTCAATCTTATCTGACATATCTTGAAAAAGTAAGAGCATAATGTTTTAAAGCAAACTGAGAATGACTAGTGGAGATTTATATTAATTATTGACAAGAAGAAGATTTGTTTTAAATAAAATCTACATAGATAGGAGGTCTACGAAAAACAACTTCACTAGATGCAGGTGCGGCTGCGAATCTAGAGTAGATCCACACACCATACCACACACATACAGAACGAGCCTATATAGAGGAATTTTGGATGCGCGATCAGAAAAGTGTCAACTGAAAAAAAAAGAAAAAGATTTTCAGTTTTTTCCAAAAACAGCTTATTTTTCGAATATGTGGTGACGAAAATCTTTAATAAGTTTGGGAAAAAATGAGCTGCCCAGTAAAAAGTTTTGCCGTTTCTGAAAGATCACATCACGGGCTATCTTCTCCTGCACTTATCTCAATTTCGACCATTCTGACGAAAAGTAATTTTTTGGAGGGAGAGGGGCGGCTCAAATATAAGCTTACGAAGTTCAAGTTTTTTTCAAATTTAAGTGCCAATTTCAATGAATTAAAATTGAATTAAAATCTTTCAGATTCGTTTTTTGGATTTAACAAGTTTTCGTAAATTTAGATTCTTCATTCCCCATGTAAAAATCGCTAAAAATTTAACGATCTTAACGGAAAAAGATCTTACGTTTTTCACCTCCTTAACTAACGAATTGGCTTTTTCGCAAGTTTCAGATACTATATTAGAAGTTTAATTGATAAATATAGCACTTGATAATTAATTGAGTTTTGGGATAACGTATAAAATCAATATTTCAAATTGTTTTTAAGGACTCATAACAATATTTGTAAAGTTTTTGTTTTTCTTTCACATCACTTTAGATTTTATTCTTACTTGTATTTAGTTTTGCATCATTATGTATCAATTACTTTCTAGAAAGTTATGAAATTTAGAACAAAAGGCGAGCAATTTAGATCATTCTTCTAAGATAGTCTAATGAAGAAGACGTTTACAAATTTGTTTTTAAAGAAATTTCACAAAGTCAAAATTAACTTAATCAGTTGAAACTGCTTGTATATTCGACTTGTTTCTACCGGAGCGTTCAATAAGATCCTTCTGAAATCCTTGTTTTTCTCTGGTACTCGAAACTTCGATAAATATCGATGGATCAAAAACTACTCGAAGAGTCGAACATAGGTGTCTCATAGGACAATTGTCGAGCAAGCGTTGCACCCATCATATCATGTTTATTGTCTGCTTGGGATTTTTTTTTGTCAATTTTTCTATGTTATTACGTCCGTGACTGCTTGAGCATACCTTGTTACGACAGCATTCGATGCTGGGTTCGCACATAGAAAAATTGGCAAAATATCATCACAAATAGCAATACTTGTCAAGCCATCTTCTCTGCATTTACTAATATGGCGTTAGTATTTTTTTCAGCAGTCATACATTATAGTATAAATTTTGATTTAAAATCAACATAGCTAAAATCAAATCGAAAATAGTCGAATCCTACGCAATGTATTTGGAAGTGCTCCACAATCCTAAACGGACCCTCTCACTGACATGTGTCATCGGTGTAATTATGATGTACTTCTGGTGGATGTGTCGAGATTCGTATAAATTATTGTTACAAAATTCTTCACAATAATGCATATTTGTCATTATGATGTTAAGGAAAGTGACGCTGCGGTAAGAATGAATTCTTGACTTTTCTTATGTTGTGTATGAGATATGAGATAAGATTCTTTTGCACACTCACTGTTCTACTTCTTTTCTTCTGATCCGTGCACTATTACACAACACCTTCGTACACTTGCGAATAACTAAAGATGAAATTTGTTGTTGTTTTTGTGATACTCGTTGTCGCTCTTGTACGGGAAGCTAATGGGGCGTATGCTAAAGCCCAAATGTTTTTGCAGAAATAAATGAATTTATTGGAACAGTCAGTTGTTACGCGGAGAAAGTAGCTTGGGGCGTTGTTATCTCTGGTTACATAGATCGTCTGAGACCTATGGCAACATTGATAAGTCTATTGTTATACTTTAGTTCGTCTATATTTTGAAGAAAAAATAACCAATTTAATATTTTTCGTTTACGCATAATATATTGTAATTTTTCTTCATCATTCTGCAATCATGATAATATATTGTCATAATATGAGCCCTCCCACCCTGAAAAAAACTGTTTTAGTTTTTAATAGTAGGGGACTGTCATTTTGAACGTTCTTTTGGTACATTTTTAGACATCGACAGAAAATGACTAGATCTAGGAATTCTAATACCATGCTTTGGTTACAACTTTTCACCCAATATATTAAAAAAGTTCTGAAAACTACAAACGGTATAAGCTTTCAGAATTAGAAAGTACTCATACAAAACGAAATTCAAACAGTTTGTCTATACAATTGGGATAGTTTCATTTTCTCTTTGGACCAACACCAATTCGAAGGTTTTATCTCAAAAATTACGACGAAACGTTTTGAATAAGTGAAAGTCGTAGAAAGTGGTAACTGTTTTGATATAATAATTAAAAAAAAAAAGAAATTGTTTCATAAGAAACTTAGAAAGACTTTTCGAACTATTGAAAATCTATCAAAAACTCTTCAAAATCTTGGTTCTCTCAAAGTTTTATGCATTTTGGAAATCTGGAATTTATCGACATTTTCGATTTCGAAGATCTGAAAGTCTATCCATTTCTTACATGGATTTTCGATTTTTTTCGCAAGCCCATAGGTTTCTTGTTGGCTCGGAAATCTTTGACGAATTTCGAATTCTGTCTGAGAACCAAGTTATGTATTTCTATATGAAATTACAACGTTGTTGAAGCACGAAAACCTCAAAGATGGCTCCCAAAAACCAGTAATGAATATGAAAACCATTCCAGATGCATTCTGAGATTTCCCAATTAGCTTCTAAATGCATTTCGATTTTCGAGGCAGCGATTATTTTTGAGTGGAATGCAATGCGATTTGTACCAGTGATGTATCTGCTAGAACGCTTTTCAACCAAAAGTCAGCGCTCTGTTGCAAAAGAATTGAAGAAACGACGGATGAATACTGTTTATAAGTAAAACCTGTCTTGGGGGTCACCACAACAAACACTTTGAAAGGAAAATACTCATTCTTGGAACGAGTCCTGATAGCTAATTATCTATCGTAAAAGTTTCACAACCCATCGGGGATAATCATAATTGTACAGCTGGTGGTGCCCATTTCAATCCGTATAGTAAGTTCAATTCTTAACAATACAGCAATGACCTTCACAAGTCATCTATTATGATAGATGTATCTCATGGGATGACTGGAGATCCACTTTTGAAACGGCATATCGGTGATCTAGGCAACATTGAAACAAATGTTTATGGTACAGCCTATATTGGATTAGTTGATCGAGTCATTTCGGTTGGATTCAATAATATAACAAATATTATTGGTTTACCTCTCATGATTCATAGTTTGACTGATGACGGCGGTCATACTGGTAAAGGTGAAAGTAACACGACGGGGTAAGTGTTCATATAATGAATTGTCATCTTCTTTTATTGATATCTTCATCGAATTTTCAGAAATGCCGGTCCTCGCATAGCATGTGGAACAGTACTTCCTGGTTGAACAACGGCTTTTCATACTTTTAAGTTTTCCCATCTGTATCAATCTACCAAAAGACCTTTCTAAATTTTTGTATTTCATTTTTAATAATCATTGCTTCATTTCAAACAAAAAATGATGAGGATTTTCTCAAACATGAAGCTATCGACGAAACAAGGAACATGTAGTTATTTATGAACGATCTCTTTATTTTGAGTAATGGACAAATCTGTGCACTAAGCTTATATCAAATTCAGGATGTTTTCATGTAAAAGAGGAATTACGAGCCTATAAGGCTATAGTGTGTAATATCCATCATATAGTCAAAAGTACAACAGTTAGACTTGCAACTTTTCAGAATGGTAAGTGAGATCAAGTGAAAAGTTAATTTGATGAAAAATGTG
>CAJNSZ010001047.1:0-37709 GCA_905329745.1 Rotaria sp. Silwood2 | reverse complement strand
AAAAATTTGTAAATATACAAATTCAACTGTTAATTATTTATTAGAAACTTTTACAGAAGATTTCTCATCTTTTGAAGAATATTTTTTAATTCCAATATAGAAAATTGATTAAGAAAAACAAATTTCATTAAATAGAGACATTCAAATTTATGATTTGAAAAAATCTTATGAGAGAAAACCTTTAAAAAATTAAAATAAATCTGATCTTAAAAGAAATTTTCCTGGTTTAGTAAAACTATCAGATTACCATTATATTAGTTTTTCAATCGAAAATAAAAAAATTTTATAATAAAAATTATTCTTTAACATATATTTATGTTAGAAATTCTACTTCTGAAAAACATATTTTAAATAAGTTAAATTGGTTTACTGGAGTGGTTGATTAATGTATTTATAAACTTTATTTCATTCCATGTCGAAAACAAAAATTAATGTCAGAAAATAGTTTATTACATGGTATATTTTAATGCAACTGCATATCAATGGACTTTTCATAATCAACATTGGGAATTTTTGAAAAAATGAAATAATAGTTTATTAAAAACACGGAGAATATATCTATTTAAAAACATATTGAAGAAGAAGCTCCACAACAAGAAACATTTGAAGTAATTGAACAATTTTAAAATATTTTCTTAACGGTCATTAATTTATATTTAAATTCTGTGCGCATTAATGAAATTGATATTCATGTTAAAAACTTAGAAAAAATCTGTTACTATTAAAACATTTGATGAAACTTATGAATGTAATCACTAACATTAACAAAATAGAAAATCAAAGTGAAACACGAGAGTGTATTTCTTAAATTAAAAAAAAAACTCGAGATAATGCTGAAGAAATAAAAAGAAAATATTTTCAAGTTAAAATAATAGTAGATAGAGGATATTTATAAAGGACAGTTGATCAAAAGTCACTGTTTCGGCTTCTTCTCTCCTGTTTGAAAATGTCTACTTTAGTTCTCTTTTTACTTTTTTTCCTTGAACTGGAACCTGTTAGACTCATAGAATTTTGAATGCCAACTCGGTTTATTAAGGGGGCTCCCTCAGAAACGAACTTTGTTATTTTTCATCCGATTTCAACCGAAATTTCAGAGAATGTTAGTCTTGACTAGAATAGCTTATGGTTAAAATATCTCCCTCAAACCTAAAAGAAATGAACAAGTTCTAGTCAATTCATTACCCTTTACGCGTTTACGGATTTCGCAATAAGGATACGAGCTAACATGTTGGGGCGGTTTTCAGGTTGTAGAGTGCCCTTAGAGCTAGGTCTTAATAGAGTCCGATTTTTGAATGTCCCTTTGTTTGATTTTCAAAAAAGCTTTTTCGTAAAATTCACGAAATCATGCCCAAAAAAATTGCTAACAAAAATGAAATAACTAAGTTTTTTATTTCATCAAAAGAGAAATTCAAAAATCGGCCTCTATTACGACCTAGCCTTAACTGTCCTCTATTCAACAAAAAAAATTATCCCTTATCTATTGAGTCATTATTAAAAAATCCTTGAACACGTGAACGGTATACTCGAAAAAATTGATGTTCAGAAAAACGGAAAATAAGTATTAGAAGTCGGTTTTTCCGAAAATCACCTGATTTATATATCAATGTTCAAGGCAGGCTATAAATATTTGATCTTAACATTAAGTATTGATAGTCTCTTAGTGATTAGTATAAAAAAAAAACTTTACGCAATGCTGATGCAAAGAGAAAGCAGCCTAAAAAGTCGAAAAAGGTTGAAAAAAGCCTTGAAAATTTCTCAAAAAATATGACAGTAGGAGCGAAGTTTTAGATGATAAGTTCGTCAAAATCAATTCATTTTTCGATAAAACATAGATATTCTGAAAGAGGAGACTTCTGTGCATCTTCCTATGATAAAACTTCAATTTCACCTCATCTTCGAAAAATTGGATTTTCTGAGGGGGGCTCCCTTGTTAGGCTTTCTCAAAAAAGTGATAACAGTTTTTTGAGAAATTTTACCATAGGATGGAATAATAACCGAGCAATATAACGTTATATTTTTATGTCCTCTTAGTTTAATGACTGATGTTACTCAAAAGTGAACGACAGTTTTTATCGATGCGAAAGATCGTGAACATAACCGAACTGCACTATCAGAAAAAAAACATTCTATGAACAGACTTATCTCACAACTTAATAAACCAAAAAAAAGAATATACAAAGCCATCTGATTTGGTTTTACATGTCGACTGAATAATTTGGTTTACCCTTGAGAATTGATTCGCTGTTATATAAGTCTAATCGTCTATTTGATAGTGTTTATAAGTGAGTCAATAATATATTTCTTGCAGTACTATAAAATATCAATAATTAGTTCCATTGAAAAGAACTGTTCATAATCTTAAATTAAACTGACAAGGAAACATTCCTAAGTAATGTGCTTCGTTTGCCTTCATATTTTGTCCATATGTAGGGTCTATTGTAATAAGAAAAAAATCTAAGAGGATTTGTACTCTTGTTGCTTCTTTCGAAAGTTATGACTGTTTTACCGATGTTTGAGTCATTCGTAGGTGTTTATCGACAAACCCAAATTTGGAATTTCCTATCTGAAATTCTTGTCCATAGATAGATCTAATGATGCTTAGAATATTCTGAATGTTTCAGCCAAAAAGAATGTTCCTTTCTCAAGATATTGATATTTCAAAAAGTAGTTATAAGTCACAAAAACCGAGTTCACTTGAAAAATCAATATCTCGAGAAAGGAACATTCTTTTTGTCTGAAACTTTCAGGATATTCTAAGGATCATTAGATCTATATATAGACAGAATTTCAGGTAGAAAATCCCAAATTTAATTTTTTCGGTAAACACCTACGAGTGACTTGAAAATCAGCAAAACGGTCATAACTTTCAAAAGAAGTAACCAGGACACAAATCTTCTTAGACTTTTTCTTACTATAATAGGTCCTACAAATGGACAAAATACGAAGGCAAACGGAGCGGATCACTTGGGAATGTTCCCTCGTAAGAAGTAATCATCAAAAATAAAGGAACAATCAGGAGCCGTGCGAGCGGAGATGTGGGGGGTGTACACCACGCCAATGTTTGGAAGTTTTTGTTTTTTTTTCAGCAATGGGAGCACGTTTGGAACGAATTTTGTGTTTTTTTAAAGAAATTTTTCTTTAAATACCCTTTTACACCCCCCAAAAATTTTTACACTCCTTCAAAACTCGCTACACTCTCCCAATCTCAGACCCTTCGTGCGGCCCCTAGGAACAATATATTGCAAATTTCATACTTTTTCTTTATTTCAAAATAACTACAGTACGTTCAAATAGGTTTTTCTCTTTGAGTTATACTATTAAGGTTGAGCACACAATACTTTATCGAATTCGGCGAAATATCATTTGATGATTAATCTAAAAATGAAATAATCAAAACTTTTTATTAAAAAATTATATTCTGAAATAAAATAATAAAACTTTACAATCAGAATAAACTTAAGATTCAAATAATCATCATGAATTATTTCTTTTTTTTTAAATTTCATAATTTTCTAAATCATTATCTGGATTACTAATATCATTCAAACATAGAAACTATACCAAAAACAATGGATTATATTAAATAAACGATAATTCGGATTTCTTTTTATTGTAATTTAGATGCATTTTAAGTTCAAAGAGTTGAAAAAGTTGTTTGTAATGGAAATCTAAAACAAAATGCTTTTTCGTAAGCAGAATATATCAAAATGTACAAAGATGAATTTTTTTTCAAATAATGTATTAAAGACAAAGATGATGTCTTCTAAAACAAAACAGATGAAGTTACATTTACAATTTACAATTTAAAAAAATACATAATCATCTTGAAAACAAAGTACTATATTATTCAGCAGTATCCTGGGTACTTGTCCTGTTTAATCATAGTGTATATATGTAAATAAAACAGGAAAAAGAATTGATTGACGAAAAAGTAACCATCATATTGAAAGATAAATACAGTGACTAAATATTTTAATCACAGTTAAAAGATGATAGTAGTGACTAGTGTCATCTTTTAACTGTGATTAAATATATTTAGTCACTGTATGTATCTTTCAATATGATGATTACTTTTTCGCCAATCAATTCTTTTTCTTGTTCTGTTATATATGTACATACACTGTGATTAAATTGAACGAGTACCCTTGCTTGCTCTTTTGACAATCTATTTTTCCCAATCAGAACAAACGATTGTGACGACATTAACTAATTTATGCATTATTCTTAATCTCCATGAAAGTTGATCAAATAAATATGGTTGAATGACACAACACAGTTTCTTTGTTTCGAAAAGTAATTAATTTTTTTTCTTTCTCTAATTTGTCATTAATCCATCATATAAATCAGGAGAGAAACAATGTCGTTTGTTTAAAAAAATAAAGAAAATAATAAACATGGTTGGTCATTTGATGCATTACTTGAATTATCTGATATTGCAAATGAACAATTACGTACATTAGAGAACATGAATTTCTCTCATATTCATACAAAATGTCAACAAGAATTGGAATCGTGGCATTCAGCTGCTGTGGCACATCTTGGTCAAATCTATTCACAACGTTTAGCAGATCTAGCACAAGTTTATACTCGAGATGTTTGTCCTGAATCGAATAAATTCAAATAAAAAATGATTGATCAACTGAAAAGTCGTACTATGCCAAGAATTAGTAAAGTTCTTGATGATCCAAAACCTGATCCAGAGAAACTTGACTAAAATGCAGGTATGTATATACATTAAATAAGGTTCAATGGTTCCAAAAAATGGAACCGAAACTGGCTTTTTTTAAAAACTACTTGAAACGGGAACCGTTCAATCATCAAATAGAGACAAAAAGAAACTCAAACCTATTTAGAAATATCATGATTTTCTCATTCTTTTGAACATTACAGATTTCAGTATACGCATATAACAGTTTTATTTAAGTAATTAAATGTGTGGCGTCTTTGATTTTAAGACTTAAAAAGTAAAATTTATCAGAATTGATTTCAAATTCTTGTCTATCTGATGACTTAGCGGTTCGGGATACACGTAACATTTTGGAAGCCACTGCGTTCTAACATCCAATTTTACATTTGAGTCTTTGAGATAAAGTGGAAAATTTAATAGGAGTAAAGAATTCTCGCATCTACACTTCCATAGAATGTTTAAAAATCGTTTGAAAAATACTAAAAGATATTTCATAAAAGATTTAGCTATACGTATTATAGAGTGTTCATCCTTTCGAATAATACATAAAAGTGTGCATTGATAATCACATTTAATTAGTAGAAATGTCTCTTTGAATATTTGCATCTTCGGTAACAAAATTGATAATTCCAGTTTGTGGTATATCTTCCAATGCATAGAGTTCATTTAGAAATTAAAGTAGAGTTCTTAAAGATATTGCCACGAAGAAGATTTTTCCACTTAGTGAATCGGTCTTACTTATTTCAGAAAAAGCGTCACAACTTCATGTCCTCAAAGTTGAGTATTGAATGATTATTTTATGGAGTTTCTTATTACTCCTTGAAAGGATCAAGATATTTCTATTTTTATGTTGTTTGAATCAGCGAAAAGATTATTTTTTTTTTTTGGAAATTTAGAATTTATTATGTCATATAAAATCTGAATGTAATATGATGCTTGATTGTCAATGAATTCATGTACAATTATCTGATATAAGAATTTTATCAATTCCAATATAAATTCCAATACAGCTTTATCAACTCATTTAGCTAGTCATGGAAAAGATTTATTAGAAGATGTAAGTAATGATGAAATGAAAAAAGAAGAAGCATCACCTGTGAAAAAAATGTTAAAAAAAATTCGATTGATATTATTGATACATTTACTATCAATCCTGAACCAACAAAAAATTATTCATGAGATATAAATTCATCAACATTAGCACTTTCAAATACACATTTTCTTCTTCATGATAATCATAAACTGATTTTATTTGATTATCATAAAAAACTAACTGAACTTGATTGGAAAGATAATGATTATGGTCTGTTTCTTTCTCTGATTTTATTTCAAAAATAATTTTTTTGTTTTCTTTAAGGTATCCTTGTTGATATATGGCGGATGCCATCATTATCTGTCTTTGTAATATTAACAATTCATTCTGTATATTTATATGATTCAATAAAATCATCACCAAATCTTCCAATTAAAGTTGATGCAATTCAACCTGCAGATCGATCACATGTTTTAGCATCGATATTACCATTTGAACGTGATATTTATTTTAATTATCATAAAGGTGTATATATTGATCAATATCATGTTTCATTAACATCACAATGGACATTGGAAAAACGTTATTCAAAATCTGGTTGTTGTGAAACAAAAGATATTGGAATTCGTGATATTCGATGTGATTCTCAATATATTTGTTTATTAATAATGCAACAAGATGATTTAAAATGGCCATTACATATAATGCCACGTGATATGAAAAGAATAAGACGAGGAATTGCAATGAATTCAGGAGACAATCAACATCAATTTTTTTAATGCTTATATTGCTTCATAATCAATGATGGTCATTTGTTAATTGGTATATAAATAAACTTTGGGCAGTTGATCAACAAGGAAAAACAAAATTAATTAAAGTTACTAAAATAAGAAATATTCGAAATGTTTGTATTTCTCTTAATGGTTGTAATATGGCTGTTAGAACCAAGAAACAATCAACTCTTAAACTTTATAAACTTGATTAAATACTTTTTCTCTTGTTTTATCAATGTAAAATTTTTGTATAATAATAATAAAAATAACGCCTCGTTTTACATCTTAATTGCTTCGTTTGATTGAAATTAATTCAAGCGAAAATAAGAAATAAAAAGTCTTTTTTTCCCTAAATTATAACAAAAATAGTATTTATCTATTTATTCTCTACTAGTCTTTTATTTTAGTTATTCTAGTTTAACTGATAAATTTCAACGAAATATTCTACTATTGATTATATTTATTGTTGATATTTAATTCAAAATGTCATCGTTTATTAGTCATACTTATATTCCAAGTGAAATTATAACAAAATCTAGTAGCAGTGCTAGTCATATGGCTCCGAACCGAATTTATATGTGTAAATTTATTCATGAAATATTGTCATTAACTGATCATGAAATAGAAAGATTAATTCAAAGTGATAATTTTCATTCATTACACAATGGTATCCAAAAATTTTTTTATGAAAATAAAAATTCAAAAGAAAATGAAATAAATCATTTATTTGAAGATTTTTTACACAAACGAAATTTTAATTATATTCATGATACGTGTTCATATAATGATAAAATATTTGTTGATTTATTTTCTAATTTAAAACCGGATATGTCTTGGATTTGTACTGCTGGTTCACGACTTAATGATTATTCAAGTTGTCCTTTTTTTTTTCAAATCAATTATTGAATTAAAAAGAAGGAAATTAAAGACAAAAGATTATGATCAAATAGCCAGTTATCTCAATTCTATATTACGTTATTCACCAGGTCGAAAATTTATTATAGGTTGCTTAACCAACTTTGAAGAAACAATGTTAATCAAAGTTTTATATGATGACACAATAAATCAAATCAAGTATATTAAACAAGCTACAGTTACACAACTTACCGGTTTACAAATATTAACATTATTTTTAAGTTTAACAGATGCTCAATTAGGTTATAATGAAAAATTTATAAATATATTTTCAAATAAAAAAATAGTATTTTTACATTATTTGGGACGAGGTAGTTCTTCGTTTGTGTTTTATTGTGAATCTCAACAAGAACCATGGACAAAATTTGTGTTAAAAATCTCAAGACAAAATTGTATGAAAGAAAAATTTATAATTGAAGAAATGAACAAAATAAAACAAAAAAATATGAATTTAATTCAATGTTTGGATATGAATTTTGATGATGATTATGCTGATTATTTAATTACATTCAATTTACTTGGAGTTAAACTTGATAAATTATTCTTACAACGTTTTTTAGATGATACACAATTATTAATCAATACTTGGCAACAAATTCATTTATGTAAGTACATGATCATTGAAAATATGTCATTTATATAAAAATCAATTTTTGCTTGTTAAAAACTGAGTATCGATAACAGAGATGAGCGCAGGACAGGACGATGCGGACGTCCTGTCCTGCCACTCAGTATGACAAATGATCGTGGAGCAGCACAACAACACATGACAAATAAGTTGGTCCTGCTCTTATTACGTCTTTTTTTTTAGTCTTTGCATAGTACGTATCGCCATTTGATATACTTGATGTGTACTATGAGCCGTGAATTTACTACTGAAATGATAAATTGTATTAACTTTACCATTCGTCGATAAAAGTGTCAGAGTAGAGTCTATCAGGCTGATCTTGAACTCGGTCCGAAGTCGGAGTTCAAAAAGTCTCTCTTGTTCGGGTCGGATCCTAAAATTTGATGTTGGCCGAGTTGGAGCTCTAGTTCGAAAACTTTAGACTGAACGGGTTCTATTTAAGAAAAAGAACCAATCGTGACTTGATTATTGTGAGTCCATCGGCAATACTGTCTGAGAACTGTATGTGTTGTGCTAGTCGCCAATAAAAATGATCGAAAAAGCATCGTGTATTTGCAGAACGACTATCAGATTAATTTATAAAAATCTATATTAAAAGGATTAAGACTACTGTTCAGTTGTCAGTCCGTATCTAACAGGTTTGACAGGAATGGCTTTAGCCAGAAATCGAAAGACAATTTTCCGGAAGCGAATCACTTGTACATGAAAGATGAACTAGCATCAAGTTAAAACAGTTAGATAATATTTTACTAGTACAATACATATAACCGTATTAAAGAGTTTTTTAATGAACCCAGAACGAGCATTACAGCGACCAGAAACGGCCGTATACGGCGATTTTACGACCGTAAACGGCCGTAAATCCGCCGTATTTCCATGTACCGTATTACGGCCGTATATCGCCGTGTCGTATACGGCGAAATACGCCCGTATACAGCTACCGTATACGGCCGTATTTCGCCTTATACAGCTACCGTATACGGCCGTATTTCGCCGTATACGGCGGTATACGGCGTCGTAAACGGCCGTATAAGGGTCGTCGCAATGCTCGAGCTGGGTGAAAGATCTTTGAAAGATCTTTGAAAGATCTTTGAAAGATCTTTGGAAGATCTTTGTAAGATCTTTGTAAGATCTTTGTAAGATCTTTGTAAGATCTTTGAAAGATCTTTGAAAGATCTTTGAAAGATCTTTGGAAGATCTTTGGAAGATCTTTGAAAGATCTTTGGAAGATCTTTGGAAGATCTTTGGAAGATCTTTGAAAGATCTTTGGAAGATCTTTGAAAGATCTTTGGAAGATCTTTGAAAGATCTTCGAAAGCTATGCCTATACCCTTATGGGTACTAAATTATACCTATACCCTGATGGGTACTAAATTACACCTATACCCTTATGGGTACTCAATTGAACCTATACCCTTGTGGGTACTAAACTATACCTATACCCTTATGGGTACTACATTATATCTGTACCCTTATGGGTAGTAAATTATTCCTATACCCTTATGGGTACTACATTATACCTATACCCTTATGAGTGCTAAACTATATCTATACCGTTATGGGTATATTACTATACCTATACCCTTATGGGTATATGATTATACCTATACTCTTATGGGTATATTACAGTACCTATACACTTACGAGTGTATTATTATACCTGTACCCTAATGGGTTTAGAACTCTACCGACAGGGTGTGGGGTATGGTTGTGCATCTTGTAGTCTCACACCGACATCGACACCCACACCCTTACACATTACGTGTACGATTTCTCATGTCTTTGAAAGACTTTGGAACCAAATTTGTTTCTGCATCAAGAATAAGTTTGAAATAGCTGACGTGGCTGCTGGGTTTTTGGAAACAGAAACTCTGTATGGGGCACGACATGTTCTCTGTCCTTACACATTACGCGTACGATTTTTCAAGTCTTTCAAAGACTTTCAAACCAAATTTTTTTTCTGGTCAAAGAATTAGTTTGAAATACCTGAGGTGCGTGCTGGGTTTTTGAAAAAGGCACTCTGTATGGGGCACGACATGTTCTCTGTCCTTACACATTACGCGTACGATTTTTCAAGTCTTTCAAAGACTTTCAAACCAATTTTTTTTCTGGTCAAAGAATTAGTTTGAAATACCTGAGGTGGCTGCTGGATTTTTGAAAAAAGGCGCTTTGAATGGAGCACGACATGTTCTCTGTCCTTACACATTACGCGTACGATTTTTCAAGTCTTTCAAAGACTTTCAAACCAAATTTATTTCTAAACATGGAATTAGTTTCAAATACCTGAGGCGGGTGCTGGTTTTGATAGAAGAGGCACTCCCTAAGGAACACGACATATGGTGAAAGTCAACTCAGACAACTTGTTGTATGCATAAATATATGCTTCCGTCGTAGCGATATCGAGGCCTAATTAATCTCATGATTTATTGATAGAGACACCCCTTGAAGATAAAATCGTTCTGATTTTCGTTTGAGTTATTTCAATGTCTAAATGGTTTTGTTTAATTATTATTTTTTTTGATTTTGTATATATTTTTTAAAATTCTCTAAATTTATGCTTACCTGAATTGTATGATATTTCTTTGCTTTATTTTATTCAACGTAGAAGAAAAAACAATTTTAATGAAAATAATTCCTTATTGCTTTCTTTTTTTTATATAACAAAATAAATACTAAACAATGTATTATTTCTTATTGTGAAATCAAACTTAAAGAATATATTTTATACATCAGCTTTGCATTTGCAAAAAAGTAAAAAAGAACTGTTATAAATTTATATATATATATTTAAATTGAAGTACAATTTCTACAATTTATTTTGTTTTCATTTAAGTAAAATGTTTTCATTGTGTTTTTGTGTAATGTTAAAGAGTTATTTCATTTGTAAACATTTGTTTAATTTATTTTCAATTAAATAAAATTACATAGGTCTAGTTCGATTACTTTTTTTGGTCTAAAAAAGATAAAAACTTTCATATGGTCGCAATGATGATTTTTTCAATGAAGCTAAAACTAATGCATGTTCAATTTTTTTTCTTAAATCGAATGTCAATTGAAATGAACTTAATGTTAGAGAATTTCCATGTATTATTAACAATTCAATATTATTTCAGCGATTTTATTCGTTTCAAAAACAAACAGTTAATTTTAAAGGTTTTTTTCCAATTAATTTCTAGTTAAATCAAGATATTATTCATTTGGTATTTGTTTCTTTTTTCCGATGAATTTAGAAGATTATAATTGGTTTTACATTGAACTAAAGATATTTTCGTGTTAATGTTTTACTTTGTTTCGTTGTAAGTGGAAAAAATCATTTTAAGTGGATTATTCGCTAACAACAATAGAATGCATCAAATTGTATATTTATTTAATTTGATATCATTATTTTGAAGTTCCGTCTTTGTATTTATTCTCATTTTAATGTTCGATACTTTATTGTTGTGATCGAATATTTGAGGAGATGCTATTGAAATCGTGTGAAACAGATTGACGTTTTAATAAAAGTATCTCATAACCTTTTTTAAGTAATTTTGGTCTAACGTTGAAAATAAAAATATTTTCTTCTTAAAGCAGCTCAAAACGTACGCGATTAGAAAGAATCGATTAAAAATGCGATTGATTTCCAGAAATGAGTCAATAGAATAATTACTATACTGCATTAATGCACTGCACGGTATGCGTATGTCATGCTGGAGGTATAATCCGACACTCGCACCGTCGAGTGCATTAATGCAGTTTAGTAAATATTTTATTGGTTAATTTCTACATACTAGCCAATGTTCAACAAAGATGATTTTTGTTAACATACATATTGAGTCTGTTAAAGAAAAATGCTTACTACTATATTTTTTCATCATCGTTTCTATCTAAGAGAAAATTTATTTTAACACGATGCTAATTTCGAAAAAAACGAGGAGCCGCGTAAGAATTTTTTTCGTCTATAAAAGATCAGATCACGATCTATGTTTGTATGCATTTATTCCAATTCTGTATATATTGTTTTCCAAGTTGTTTTCTCATTAGGAATATTCATACAATCATTTATTGTTCTACTTGGATTGTCACTCCACTTTGATATAGCTTGTGACCAATTATATGAAATTTTGATACTACTTCATAATATTTTACATTTCAAGATCACGGCAAATATAAACTGATTGCCAGTTTTACGATATTACATGTTTTTTTTCTCCCATTTTAGATTGTTTGTTTTTATCTTTCTTCTTTTATAATGCGTGTTAAAAAAACTTTTCGAAAGAAATTGAATTTTGACACCGACAAAGAAAATTCAAATGGTAAAACGGTTGTATTTTTTTAAATCTCAATGCACTATGATTGTATATCTATTGGTTGTAGGTGCTGAAAAATCGAATTTACAGGTTATGGTCGAAAATCCAAAAAGTCCACAAATCAACAATAACTCTGTAAATAATTTAGTCGTTGATACAGAGCCTTTACCAACAGTGGACGAATTCGATGAAATTTTATCGTCAAATTATATAATCAATGAAAATGAAAATATTGTTTCGTTTTTTGATGAACATTCAAATGTGACAGGAGGTAATGCTATATGTATGTCTTTATTTCTGTCCTTCAAAATTTATGATTTACTTGTAGACTTACCTTTTCACAATATTCGAGGTCAAAAAAGATCTTTTGAAGATAGTATTGATTCTATTGAAAATAATAAACGTTCAGACTCATCAAATGATTTACTTTTGAATTACATTATGGAATTAAAACAAAAATATGTTGAACTTGAATCTAAAATTACGCAATTGGAGAATGGATCGATGCGTAAGTAACTTGTTTTATTTCAATTCTTTGTATATTATAGAAAACATAGTATTATGAGTAGGAAGAAATATCCTGAACAAAAAAAGGTTTCTGGTGAGTGATGTTTTAAATAGTTTACTATTCTTTAAAATGGATTGCTTTTTATTTTAATCTTTTTTTGTATCATTCTTCTTCACTATGAGAAGAATGATTTTTTACGATGAAAGTGGAATTTTCTCCACTCTAATAAGATTTTTCATATATTAGAACAGCAGAAGAGCTTTTCACTCTATAAAGCTTCATATTATCTATATAAATTCACATGACCTGATTAGTCTCTTTCTCAATTTAGCACCAGCAGGACATCTACACATTAACCAAAATTCAATGGAACCAGTAAATTTTTTACGTGATGAAGAAAATACAGATGTTGGTGAAAAGATTTCTATAGTTGATATAGTGAAAATATTGAAGATTGATGCAAATAAACTTTTAAAATGTAATGGAAAAACATCAACAGCTACAGCACGTTCTGTGATAAAAGCAATGTATCCAAATCCACATTCAAACTTTCGATACCGTGATGTTGATAAATCCATTGTTGATTCAATTATTAGTAAGTTAAACGCTGGTTTTCTAATTGAATGATGTTTTTATTCCATAGATTATACGAAGTTGTCTAATCCAAATGACAAAGTGTCTGATGCTGAACGGCGACGAGCCGTTAGTAATTATTTTTCATATTTGACACACCGAAGAAAAATCAAAGAAATGATTGGTGCTTATCGAGTTGCTTCAGAATTGAAGAAGGATGATAACAATACAACTTCTGCAAGCTCAACAAAGAAAAATTGATTTTTTTTTCTTTAAATTATGTATAAAAGGACATTTTTCTTGTTTTCCTTTGCTTTATCATAAGAATTCTTCCATTTCCATTTGAAAATGATTATCTCAGAGGTTTTAACTTTTTTGTCATTTACAAAAGAAATGTTTTACTAGATTTTTTTTATTGACATTTATCGTTTTCTGTTTTGTATCTATTATCTACATATTCCAGAAATTGTTTATTTTGTTGTTGAACTCTTTCATCTAACTTCAGCATAATATTATTTTCTAGCTTGTATTTTATTCTTCTATTTGTTTTCTTATTTGAATTTTCAACACTGTAATAGAAGAACAAATATAAGAGCAAAAAAAAATGAACAGAAACGAAATACAGATTTTATTATATATTGAAATAGAAATTCTACTATTAATCATCTATTAGAATGTTCAGTAACCGATGGCATACTAAAATTTATATATATTATACTGGAAATATTCATTTGCAAGAAGATAAAAGACTCAGTTGATAGACGAGCAACCATTGAAGTATAATCGAAATATAATAATGATAGCACGATAGGCTCAAATAATACTAATGACAAAATTTGTACGAATACCTTTGGAGAACGGCAGAGTCTGTACGAATGGCGATACTAATAATATTTTTATAATAAATTGTATGACATAAGTTTTTATTCAAAATTTATCTACTCACTTTGCTCTATATCTCTTACATAGTATAAGTAAAATGGAGCTTATGTGGTCAATACAAGACCTATTTCTCAATGATGATAGCCATAAGTGCTTCTGTTTGTCACTAAACATCAAACAATGAATAGAAATCAAAAAAAAACTTTTGCTTTTTTTCAAGAAATAGCTAAAAATATCTGTTAAATATATAAATATATATATATATAATATACTGATAAAAAAACGCGATGGAATGGTAGTAAACGTTTGTCAAACCTATGACAATGAGATGGCTTTGTGCAGTACATGTTGATGAATTCTACTATTCATATGGAAATAATCTTATTAAGTATGAACATGTAGTTGCGTGTATATGCTGTGCGTATCTGTCATTAAATTTAAAAAAAAATAACATCTAAAACATTTATCATTCCATGAGGCTCTTAAATATCAAAACAACTTCTTGGCTAATTATAAAATAAAATAAAAATAGAATATGTTCTGACAATGACAAGAAAAGCGCAATATTTTGAAGAACATAGATATATCAAGTAGAAGAAGATGAAGGTAAAAACGAGTAAGGTAATCGTGATATTTATATTCTCTTGACAGTAACAATGATTTATCAACTATATCTGTAGCACTGACGTCGACTTGGTTTGAGGTAATCAAATGCGACGAATTACAACATTTTGTTAATGACTAAACTGTAAGATCTTGTACATACTATGCGAACAAAAAGTGAATTTAGAAATGTGCTGGTGTTTTCTTATGGCAACATCAATCATATTTCTTAATTCACTTTTAATTCATGTAGTATGTACAAGGACTAAATTCTCGTGTGAAGTGTTGAGCAAATATATTTTCATCAAATCGTAAATGGTGTACCGAAATGAGATAAATTAAGAAATTATGTTATTAACCTTCATAGAGAATAATTATTGAATGACTAAAAAGTAGTATCGACTATCAATATAAATAATTTCGCATCGATAGGTATTTATGTTTTTGGAATTAAGTTCCTTATTTTGTAGATTTAGTTTTTTATACATTCCAGGAAGTCCAAATTGCTCAAGCGCTTCTAATTTTTGTACTTGTAGCTATTAACTTCGATAATAGGACCTCTTGGATTTTGCATTTCATATAAGTAAGCAGCGCCTCGATTAATGAAAATGATTTCTTATTCATTTGAAGCCATCGTGCTATTAATAAAAAACGAACACGGATATTTCAATTATATTAAAGTAAATTCTTCGTCTTAGGGCTAGATATATGTTATTTTATTGTTCGTAGTATTTTTCTAAGCATATATCTATATTTCATCCAATTAATGTTGAAATTGGTCCAAGATGTTAAAGTTTTTAATAGACATAAAAAAAAGATAAAAAGACACACAGAAAAATAGCAAAACAAAGTTGACAATGAGAATAAATAAAATAAAAATCACGCCATTAGTATTCTTAAGTGATAAATAAAAATTGTCATTCAGATAATCACTAGTAGTGTAATACTGTTTTGAAAAGAAGTAAATGGTGAATTTTCATATTCTCATTGTTTTGATGATAAAATGTGGACCATGGATTTAGTTAATGTGCGACAATAATAAGGTAATAAAAATAACTAGAATAAAATGAGATGAAACAAAAAGAAATCTCTACGAGAAAGACATGAAAGAAAATCAATATAGTTCAAGTTAAACTTCATTCAGCATAGGTTTGTATTGAAATCGATTGATTAGATGTAAATGAATGGTCCTTCATATGAGTACGTAAAGAATTTCGAGCCAATTTGGTTGACTCTCTTCTACGTTCTTCAATAAGAAAATCTGATAATTTTTTTCGTAATACATTTTTGTAAAATAAATCGTATTTGCTTGCATCAATTCTATATCTAATTCGAACAGCATCTTAATAAGAAAAAAATAGATATCTGTTCGTACTGTTGAAACCTACACAAAATACTGTTCATACCATTAACCAATTGAAACTTTTCTAAGTTTAAACTTGGTCGAGCTAAATAGGATCTCTGTGGTGGTAAAATATGAGTTTTTAATTCATCAGCCGTGAAAACGATTTGCATAGTTTTCCTCGCAAAATCACCAAACGATGAAGCCATTGTTCGTAATAAATCGATGTTTTTATACATCTACAATAAATAATTCGATTTCATGAAAAAAAAAGAACTATTTAAGTTTTTACAAGCTCTTTAGGAAATGATTCATTATTTTCATCCCGATATGAATCAAGTAGTACTTTGTTCTAAAATGGAAAAAGTAATTGATACATTTGACTAAAATATACTTAACGATGATTGATGCTGATGATAAATTATCAATTTTTTTTGTTAGATGAGCCATTTTTTGATCATTTGTATTACTCATGGAGAAAAGTCTGTTTTCCAGGTTGGCAAACTTGTTTTCGATTGTATTTATAATGGAAATATCTAATATAAAAGAACTGTTTGTTATGCATGTCTTATAAAAATAAACAAAATAGCCGGTTTTTTAAGTATAGTACCATATTATTCTAGCTTGCTCGTTTAATATATTGTATTTACACATGTTGTAACTCAGATCACACTAAAAGCTGCAGTCATACACAATGATACTGTTTTGGTAAAGGCACGAATCTACATCATATGCTTGGCTGCGGGTAAGATTTGCAGCATAAGCGGAGTTTCTCAAGCTACTTGTGTTGTATATATAAAGAAACAACAACAGCAACATGATAAATTAATTAAAATCTTCTTATGTTGTCCGTCTTTATCGTAAAGACATTTAATATTGATCGCTATTATACTTACCGGAAACGGTTATTTCTGATTGAGTGTTTACTTTGTTGAACGTTTTATGTGCATCAGCTATAACAAGAGAAACATGTAGAATGAAGGTAATGTAGGCAAAATCTATTTTTACTATCAAGCTTTTTTCTTTTTTTTCTTGTACCATCAGGTACATGTTTTCTTTTTTTTGTTAAATCTTTTTCAATTGAATCGAAATGATTATCAAATATTTCACCATTTTCACTATCGTTTTCATTCTCTTTTTCGTTACCTTCTGCTGAAAATGAATTATCAATATATTTAAAAAAATTAACTAATAATATGCTAAAATTATCTACGTAAAGAAGACAAGTCATATTCGATTGATGAACTAGTTCCATGTTGAGCTTGTGTTGTAAACGAACGTTGGCTCGGTGTGATGCTACTAACAATTTCATCATTATATTCATCTAATTCTTCTTGTTGTTCATCAAGATCGTCTATAAGATCATAATTAAGTACCTACAAGAGAAAGTAAAAAAAGAGTTACTATTATTAGTATTATCTTGTTGAGATAAGCGTGTTCGTCGTCCGAGCTCTTTCTCACAGCCATCAAGAGAATCTATGAAAACAACATAAGAAAAAATTGAGTTGCTAAGTCAAACATTACCGACGTGAATAATTTTTCCTTGAAATAATTTATTTCGAATAATAACTTGTGCAAAACCTTTCTCGTCGAATCTTTTTATACTACTTCGAGCAGCAATTTGATAAGATTCAGTATCAATAAAATATAGTAAGTAATAATTGGAAATCACGTTAGATGATTGTGTTGGTGTGAATATAGTAGGAGGAACGCGCTTGCGACGATTGACGTTTGTGACTGTCGAAACATCCATGTAGAAGAAAGTATGTCTAAAAACATTTAAAAATAGCTATCTTTTTGTACTAGGAATTTTCTATTTTACATAGCGTTGTTATTAACCATCTAATGTTTAAGGTTGGAAATTTTTTAAAAACAGAGGCGCAATATTTAAGTATTATATTAAGCGTATCTCTTCTTTTAGTTTTAAAAGAATAGTGGACTAGACCAATAACTACACTAGTATGTTGAGAGAAAAACGTATTAATATAAACCTTCAGAAAGATCTCTGTTTTAGCAATTGATCAAAGATCTATTTTGTAAGGCTTATAACATATTCTGTTTAATCATAATAGAATAACTATTTCTCATTTATTCTTCTTTGAAATCAGATAGTTTAGCAATTTAGCTATTGTTTTACCCAAGTGAAGGCTAGTCTCTAGTGACTGATAAATAGCACTACGTTCTGGGTATAAGTGCTGATCTTCTTTTCACTCAAACACCAATTACACACTCCTATTTTCAAATGAAACGTGACCATAAACTTGTGAAATTGTTTCACTCGTATTTACTTTTAACAAGTGTTCGCATAAATTCAATTAAATAAAAACAATGTCTCATCTATGAATCATCCTTATTCTTATCATTGGATATCTAACTACTAATGATAAGGTTAAATCAATTTTTTCTTATTTAAAAAATACTATTCAGGTTTGCTTTGGTAAAAAAAGGACATTTTCTATTATGGTAACTATGAGGAACATAATTAAATCTCATACTAGAACAAAATGTCTAATATCACATTGCATGAATCTAATATCCCAGGCAGGGATAAAAATTGTATTATGAAATTAAAATGCCTCTGGATTATCGTTATTATAGTGATATAAATCTGTGACAAAGAACGATAAAAATTCTCAGCTTGTAAGACATGAAAAGAGTTATTTTTCCCAGCAGTAAAGATATTTTTTCTTTTTAGTTAGTAAGTTCACATATAGTCTAGTCGAATTGCAGCTGTCATTAGTAAACTAATAAACTCAAAATATAGACTGATGTTGCCATTAGTACACTGATATCCAAATTTCAAGATATTTACATTTACGCAATATGTTCTGTATCATAAATCTAAATTTTAACATTTCACTTAGAGTGATATGTCAAAGGTACACTGTACCGGTAAGTTATGCAAACAACTTATTCAAAATAAAAGTTTTAAAGTGTCTGTAATAGCTCAAAGACCAGAGAATTGTTGTTTTTTACTTCATTTGTTCGACTGTCAGTTAGCATATTTTAGATGGGTAAATGAAGAGACGAGTAACGCATCATTATCAGATCATCATCGTCGTCAATTAATTGACATTTCCTTCCTCGTTCAATGTTCTTTGTTTCTAGAGACTGACTATGTTTATTCCACTTGAATAGCTAATCAGATAATTTAGAATGGAGAAAATAAAACATTGAAATTAAAACTGAAAAAATGTTTTAGTGATCGCTCAGATATAAACAGGTATATTAAGATATGAATAAATTTGACGATGATAACAAAAATAAAGTTTTCTTTAGATAAAAATTTCATCCAAATGAAAGTTATGAATATTGCACCTCGTTAATAGAAAAAGTGTAGAAGACTGGAGTTTAGTGTTTACAATTGTTTTAAATGTTAGGGTGTGTTATGTTTATATAACTAAATTTACTTTTGGTAAAAGCGGTACCTAGATATTGTCTAATCCCTTTCATTTCAGTGATGTTATGTTAAAACACCGAAGTCAATTTCATTTTAAATAGTAAAAATATGATTAGTATTTAATTTAGCTAAGAATCTAGGTGTAAAGTATTATTCCAAGAGAACAGCTGCACGAGTCTTTTATCTCACTGATATAGAAGAAGGACGAATTTAAATTTCTACCGGCGTACTAAAAACAACAAGTTAAAATACTTCAATTACAAGCAATAAATCAGATATTAAAAACAAAAATAATAAAATTGGTTCATCATTTTCTTTTTCCTTTAATTATGTTCGTAATCTTTAGAAACAGGAGTTACAATAATGAAATTCTCTTTTTCAAAGACAATGCACATGTTCCATATATTCTGGATTGGCACATAATGAAAACATGATGGCTCTGGTTGAAGAACGTAAAAGTAAGCATCAATGAATTTTGATACAAGAGAATAATACGGTGTAGAACTGAAGATATTTGAAAATAAAGTTTGATTCAAATAGTTTTTAATAAGAGCGAAATTTGAATCCTTAAATGTAAAGAATAATTCGATTGATCCAAACAACACTTGGTGATCACTTTTAGTGTACTGTACGAAATAACTTTTTGTTGATTGACGTTTTGAATAACTAAGTGAGTGATACGTTTTACATTTAATTCTACAACGATTGTAGATATTAATGCAACTTTCGATTTGCTTACAATTGCATACATTTGCGTGCCACAGAAGAAGTTGTTCTACATTATATATTGATCTAATTGACGTATCAAATGGTCCATCTTTACTATTCAAATTGTCAGCAGTTGATCGATCAAGTTTTTTTCGTAAAGCAAAATCTATCTAAAAACACAGAAGCCATATAGTATGTCACTAGGATCAAATAAACAACTTACGTTAAAGTAGTACATAAGTAAATCACCCCAATGATGACTACCATGTTTATTTTTAGAAAACGCTCCAAGAAAGCTCTCTTGAGCGAAACAGTTTGTATTATTTAAACTACCGTAGTTATTATATTGTGCTAAAAAATGTACGTGCAAGTGTAGTACTAGATTTTCAAGTCCATCATAATATTTTTTATGATCTTTATAATAGGCAACTAGCAGTTGGTGAGCTAATTGACCTGTTTTCGAGCCAAATTGTTTCTCACCATGTAACATCTATTTAATAAACATATCTGATAGAAAGAGAAGTGATTATTTGACAAGAAATGACATACCCGAATAGCACATACGAACAGAGAAATATGAGCAGCTTTATCTGCAGGAAGATATGAGTAAAACAACGGTATAATTCCATAGAAAAGAAAATTTTTTATTTCAGTTGCTCTAGAAAAAAAACATTCGGAATAATAGCATAAGCTAGATTAATTGTATTCCAAAGATAAACTTTCAAAATTTCATAAATAAACCACTGTAGAATAATAGTATTCTTTAATTTTGAAATTCAGCAATTGTAAGAAATGATATCATGTTCTTATCTAGAGTATTTCATTACTTATCTTTAAAATAAGTTAAAGTCAGCAAAGTAAGAATTTCGTATTTATTGTTCTTACTATTATTCTAAAAATCAGTCGTCAGATCTTTTGTCCTTCAGTTCCATTTCAAATTTAACGATTTACACAAATGGACCTTTTACTTATTCCGATAGAAAAAAAAACAAGAAGTTTAGGGGGCAAGTTTAATGAACAGAGAAAAGTAGAAAACATACGAACAACGATTATTTCAATTTGCTGTAAGTTCTCTTTAACTGATTGTGTCATTTAAAAGCATAGTTTTAGCTTATTGAATTGAAGGAATATAGGAGTTGAATCAAGAACTTATTAACTTATGTAAATTATGCTCATAAAAAGTGTCCACTCTATTGAACTTATATCAATACGTTTTATAAAAATTTGTTTCTTTATATTTAATCAGTATTGTACACCTTTTTGAGGTTAAAAGTGCAAAAATATAGAAGCAATATTTAAAACCATGGACTTTGAACTCAATATGTTTCTTTTTTCTTTGTACTCGAATTTAGAAAATATGCATGACTTATTCTATTTATCCATAGTCTGACTATGGATACGTTATCAACTTATCTTATATAATACTATATGCATCCCGTATAACTATTTCTATTGTTTCGATGAAAACGTGTATATACGAAGGAGAAAAATTCAATAATATAAACAATATTTCTTTAAAATCTTTTATAATTAAGCGCATATGTATTGGTATCTCCTGCGAATCATCTATACATGACAATTACATCACGATTAGATAATTAAACGAACTCAAGTAATGAAGAAAAGATAAAGCATAAAAAAAAAGATCTCAAGTTTTTCTTCCATTTGTGAAATGAAAGTTTCAAATGGTAATATATTTTGAGTAAGCCAAAGATACGATGTATGCATGTAAATTGATTGCAAGTGAAGTCGAAAGATCATTTGTAAAAAATACTTTGTTTCGATATATTTCAGATCAAGAAAAGAAAATAGATTCTTAACAAGAAATACCGTTGCTTGTATTCGATCACTTAGTATATCAAAATGGATGTTAACTTCCTAATGTCTTTTCAAGCATATCATTAAAATCCCGTTTTAAGTACTATTAGATTAAAAACAGAGTCTAAAATTCCTAGCACTTATAGAGACTTAGTCTCTATATCAGTATAATCTAAGAAAAACAGAGCTTGATTTTAGAAAGCTTGTATTTCAGATTGGATGATGAAGTAGTACTAATCATTCTAATTTTACTATAGAATAAGATACGTTATTCACATTATTTTAAAAGAAAAAAGTTTAAATAAAGCATACTTAATGTGTGTACCACTGATGGGTCTCATTTTTCTGTGAAATGTGTGTGGAAACTGTTGAAGACGTATTCTATTGTCCAATTCGGTTCTTTCTTGTCTTGTAAGGCTTGAATACAATTGTTGAGCAACAACTCGCGTATGTCGAAGTAATGTTATATGCATATAATCCATCATGATCGAATCTGGAAGCCGTATATCGAGAATTTGATGTAAAATTGACATACCAAGATGACCATTTATGTTTTCACGTGTTTCTTCAGCTTTCATAGACTCATTTACATAACTATCGATAGTTCTCATAATTGGTGCTTCTTCAAAATAATATTGTCTTTTATTTGATATATGGATCCCACTAATTTTACAATACCAACATGAATAGTATCCATTGTTACCAATATGATTAAGAATTAACTTCATCGCAGGACAATCACAAATCACCCCAATAAAATAAATAAACCAGCGTTTAGTACCACCTACTAAAATCCCTATATCAATAAAAATAAAAAGAATTAATATCTTGATAATGAGATTATTTAATTGTTTCAGCTATCATTTTTTTTAGGCTACTGATCTTAACCGTTTTAGATTGACAATGAAAATTCTATGCATTTATTTCTATTAGTGGTTTCTTGCATGTGTGCTTCCGATCAGAAAAGAAATAGGTTGACTATTGTAAGGCTTTGAAACTTGTCTGAATTTTTCCTCTAAGTATAGATATAATTTAGTAAGATTCGTCAATAAATACATTGAAGGTAACAGAAGTAGATTTTTTCGCTATACCACACTTATTGAACATTGGGAAGCATCATATTTTATGCTATACAGTGCATCATAAATCTCTGCATATGTGTATAAATAACTGATTCAACATTATACAATTTAGTACAAACTAGATCCCGTACAGGAGAAACGTTTTTATGAGACTTAATATCACGATACATATATTTTTTGTGAACATGGATTTTGTATAAATATATTTGGCATTCGGTATGCTATGATGTTTAAGCAATATCAAATCAACTACTGATTCAGTTATTACATTTTACACTTCTAGACTTCAAAATTTTAATCAAATAGAAATCCATAATTTTGTTAACAATAAAAAAGAACAATATTTTTTTCCTTGTTGTTTTATTTATTACAATTTTCTTTTTTCATGTATATATTTTATAGAACTTTAGGTCTTTTTTTTCTTTTTCGAACGCGTGCAGAAATTACGATATGAATAATAGCTCTGAACGTGATTAAATTAGATAAAATAAAAGATGATTTATGTTGCTGTTAATAGCCATATTGATCATGTATAATTATGATGTTATTATTAATTATATAATTTAGTTTTTCTAATTATTTGATTACTGAATACAATGGTGTTGAAGCTTGTAAATAGATAAATATAAGTTGATATCATATTTATTAAAGATCGTTGCATAGCGAACACATAAATCATGTCATGATATGTAGACTAGTTTGGTGTATCGGAAAGTGAGACGAAGATTATGCTTAAAATTTTAAACTGAATATTACTATTCTTTTAAGTTCTTAGTCGATCTTATTTTGTCGGCAACATCTTGCTATAAAAAGTGATACTGTTTTTCGAATGTGATTTCCGTAATTGCAAGAGATATGTTCCAATACAATTAGAAAAAAAACTGAAGCTTGCAAAATTTCGAAAAAAAATATTTAGATCCCTTTTTTCAATTGAAAAGTAGTGATTTTCTAGATCTATATCGGTTATGTAAAAATTTGAAGTTCACATCCGTAAATAATACTATCATTGTCTTTTCTTGCAAATATTTTCTTTAGTGTCTGAAAGAAATCAAAGAGTAACCGAGATCTCTTGGTAAAATTTCCTTAAATATAACACGACATCTTTATCCAATTTAATTTGCTAATTCAAAAAAATTTAGTATACTTGGCTGACTCAATCATAGATATTATTTTAGCGAATTGAATTCGATCTTTGGGACTCTGAAGAAACAACCAAAAAGATATGTCTATTTATAAAGGAAACTAACGGATACAAAAAATTCTCCATCATGAGTCTTTTCTACGCTTAATATCATCGAAACTAATTTCAAGCTCGTAATTGTTTCCTTATAGGAAAAACATGTATTTGAGTAACTGTTGTAGGTATTAGTTGAGGGTTCAAGATTGTGGAAAACACTGATAGAGATGAACTAAAATGAAGTATAGACATAATATTAAATACCATAATTAAGTTTATTATATAATATGCTTTTTTTTACTGTTAGCATCATATATCATTGTTTGACATACATACCTGATAATTTTAAATACTTCAGACGTTGTATACACTCATTTAGCCAACTATAAATTATCGGTTCTCGAGGAGCAATCCAAGCTGAGAGTGGTATCATGTTTTCGCGTTTATTTCGAAGATGAGGAGGTAATTCTACGATTGTACAAGACAACAACCATAACACTAGTTTATTGGATTTTCCCAATCCGATTCCATCAAGATGAAGAATAACACTGATAAAATATCGATGAGATACGGTTTGTTGAAATTCACGGAAAATTTTTTGAAATGGAATGTCATTTGTTTCATCATTTTGTGTGGTTATAATCTTTTGACGATATTGATTAATATCAACATAATTTCGTTCAATCACTTCACTGAAAAGTTTTTCATAATCTGCATCAAATACATCAGCATATTGTTTAGTATAATTCGAGTTACATTTAAAACATGTATCCGATGATAATGCAATATTATTGTGACATAGCAAGCAAACTCTTCTTTTTACGAACAAATTGTCAACTACAAAAAAGAGTTTTGAATGTGTAAATATTAATAAAAAAAACTCGATTGGATAAATATTGAGTATACGATTTATAACCAGTAAATAAAATGAACTAATAAGTTAATGAAACACTTATAAAATCAGTTCATTTATTGATTGATCAGTTAATACTATAAACTGTCATTTATACATTGATTAGGATTATAAACAAATTTATAAAATAGTGAACAGAATTTTTTAACAGTTCATTAAATTGAATGGTTAAAAAAAGTGAAATGGTTGCAGAATAAATCTATTCTGTTTGTCCTCTCTTTTTTTCTTGAACTTTTCTATATGTATTCTGGTTCTTTTTATTCAGTGTTTTTGGCCTACATATTTCGTGCATAAGAAGGACCATTGTTGTAATTCGTCCTATTGCTTATTGTTAAAAATCTAGGAAATGAAGTTTTTCGACTTCTCTGCTTGTTCACTTTCTTTATTCTCATGCATAAAAAAAAATATGCATTGTTTCTTGAATAAAGATGAAATATTTGAGATTTCAAAAATATGACATTTTTATTGTTATGGAAGTCATACAAATTATTCAATACGAAAACAATGGATTAGATAAAAACTTTACAAGATCTTGGAATTATTGTTAGTAAAAGAGCGTTCAAAACAAGAAATCAATCTATTGGATAACAACAGATGAATTTCATAATGCTATTGAAACGAAGGTATTAGTTGAAAATTAATGGTCGGAATATTTTACAATTCATACAGAAAATTAACAGAAGTTTTATTAAATACGCAAGAAAGCCTATTCTCGTGATCCCTAACATCTTGCAAGTATTTATCTCCTATATGATCGAGATAGTGATTCAATTTTACAATTAACTATAAGTAACTTTAGTGCTTAGCATTTGATATTTACGCTAATGGTTTTCATAGTTCTTCACTAACTATTTCACCGATTTTACTGATTACTGTGATCCTAGGCGTTATTATTTAATACTCATGAATATTATTCTAACAAAATAAAAAATAAAAAAAAGTTTACCTTGCATGTAATCCAATAATGCTTTAAGTGTTGTTGGAGCAGTGTTCGGTTGTGGAAGGACTGAACTAATTAATTGTAAAATCTTCGCTGAGTGTAATTTAGATATGTTTGCTTGGCGAAACAGATACAAAAGATTTGTACAATATTCGTTTTGTGTAATATGAGTGTACTGATGAAGAAGTGCTGAATTTTGATCAGGTTCTGTAAGACGATTTCCATGTAACGAAGTCAAATCATCATCTGATTGATTATCAATCTCATCATCAGTATCTGATTCATCGTTTTCATACTCTAATAGATCGAAGTCAATATCCATATTATTATAATTGTTTTCGTCATTATTTTGTGATATTATGCTTTCACATGAATATAGTAGCTGATTATTTGAGAATTGATTAGTACATTCAGTTGTTGCTTCTGTAACCAAATAAGGTGACAATCCTTGAACAAGATTAACAACCTTTTGTTCACGGGATTTTTCCTTTCTTGATTTAAGTTGTTGTTGGAATTGATGTTGTCCTTTTTCTATTGCTAACGTAATTTCAAGGTCCATTTATTTCTAAAAGAACAAAAGCATCAACATTCTGAACGAATTATAATCCAAAAATACTCACAGCAGTTAGTGTTTAGCAATCGAGAGCTTTCTATGTCTTTGAAATTTTATCTGAAAAAATATGGGTGTTCTGTAAAAATATTGAAAGAATAAATATCAATAGAAAATAAGAAGAAAATGTCGAAAGACACAACATAGGAGAGGAGAAATATAGAAAAGTATATGTTGAAGTCAAAGAATATCGTAGCAAAAAAATATCGAAAAAGATGTCTCTCGTAAATGTTAACTGTAATCACATCTATTTCATTGTTTTTTTTTCTTATAATTCTACTAGTGTTCAAGTTTAACCAGTCGTAGTGGTGATGACTAATACTTGATATAAATTAAATAGAATAGTTAAACGGAGAACTATTATATAACTATAATTTTATTGTTATGGTTGTAACTACTACATCGTCAACTAATGTAACTTGATGTATACCTCTAGTTATTTCATTTATAAATTCAAATAAAGGAAAATCTTTACTCATAGCCAATTACTACGTTTTGAAAATGAATAAAACTACAACTTATAGCTGCTAAACAACGAAGTGATAAATCAGGTTTTTTCATTATCTATATTTGGTCACTGTTATAATATTAACATTAATTTATATTATAAAACATATTCTTTACTATTCACAACTCTTCAAAATATTCATCAACCATTTTTCCGTCGATATGTTTTTTCCGACATTTTTACAACCAACCAAAATATGAGATCCGTTTTTCCTTTTAAACGACTAGCTTAGGGTATTAGTAAAAAACGGTCTAACCCACTTCAAGTCATTCTAACCCTTGTTTAATTCGAAATAATTGTCAATTGATAGAGCTTAGAATTCCTCGCTCCCGGAGACCCCACTCTAAGCTATTTACTTTGGGAAACATTTGATGAAAGAATTCAATACTCATTTTATGGATCCATTCCAACTCACCTAAAATCCATCTTAACCGACTTCAAACCGAAATCTCACGAGATAATGAGTAACTCGTATTCACATGCATCGCATGAGAGGTTGCTAAAGTCAATATTGCGTCCTGATTTCCTGAGGGTGGGTACAGGTAGAGGATATGGGCGTGAGTGTGTGGGTGTATGTGTGGGCGTCGGAGTATACTGTTTCCCTTTCGCTACACTCATAGCCACACCCACACCCAAAGATCTTTTTATTCTATTCTATTTTCGATAAGAATCATTATGGTGATCTCTCTCTGTAAACTGATTGGTGAGTTTAAATGTTTTATTAGTAGTCAGCTAAATAGTCGTGCTTTTCTTTGAATTACATTCTTATTATATATACATAAACGTTGTTTGTTTTTCTAGTTTTATGCTTAAATTTGATCATGAGTCGATATTATCGAACAAGATCAATATGTGATATATTAGCTATTGGAATTAAAGATGATCTTAGTTAATTTTGTGGAGCTATTAAACGATTTCAACGTCATGGCATACAATCAAATGGTTTATTAAGTCTTAAAGAATTATGTGCTCGTCGTATTGCTCTTATCAAAAATGAACAAACTAAATGGTTTATTACTGCTTATTTACCACCAAATTTATTCAAATATGTAACAAAAGATATATTTGATTTATGTCGAGATGAATGTAAATTGAATTATCCAAAAGATTTTCATATGTGCGAAGCATGTTCAATAAATGATTATAAACAACCATCATCCATTAAATGTCGATGTCCTAAACGTGAAGCTGCAATTCATAAATTAAATAATTATTTTTTTAATCGAATGAATAATGATAACAAAATTATAACAGATAAACCAAGAAAATTTGAACTTATTTATGTAATGCCAAATGGTGAAGAAGATTATTTCATGTACGAAAACGATGTACCTCATTTGTTTTCTTTATCTTTCACTAACTGAATATTTTGATGAAAAATCTACGACTGAGGAAGATGATATGGACGGTTCGACATCTTGTCAAACATATCAGTTTTTAAATGGTCAAATATCTGTTGAAGACAAACTTTTATTTGTTGATGTTATGCGTTCTTTTGATGCTTTTCGAATTAATCACGATCAACCTGAACTTATTTTCTATCGTCGTCAAGAAATTACATCTGATTTTTAAAAACAGAATTGTTTTATTTAGATTTTGTTTGTATGTAGCTAGATTTTGAAGGGTGTGGGTGCGGGCGTCGGAGTATACAATTTCTCTTTCGCCACACTCATAACCGCACGCACACTCACACCCACCCCACACCGACAGCCACACCAACACCTACATCCACACCCCACACCCAAAACCAAGGGGAAACAGCAGAGACTCCAGTGTAGGAGTCCTGTGAAGTCTTGAAAGTCTTTCAATGTCTTCTGAAGTCTCTTGAAGTCTTATGAATTTTCATGAATTCTCATAAAGTCTCTGAAGTCTCATGAAGTCTTATGAAGTCTCATGAAGTTCTGTGAAGTCTCATGAAATCTCATGAAGTCTCGTCAAGTCTTGTGAAATCTTTTGAAGTCTCTCGAAGTCTAATGAAGTCTCATGAATTCTTCTGGAAATTTTGAAATACATTTAGTGCATGAAAATACATAAGAAAGCAATGAAATTGTCTTGTTTTCGATGGTCTTATTTTAGTAGAAAAGTGAATTTTTTCTTGTTTGTTTGTCAAGGTGCTGAAAAAAATTCGAGTTTATTGGATCTTAGAAAACATGATAGTTAATAACTGAATACTTTTTGAATGAAGTGGCTTATTTTTATAAGAAATATTCCATCTATTCGATGTCAATCTTATGAAGAATTTTATTCCTTTTTGTTTATTTCTATGACTCGTGATAATTTATCAACCGATAAACGGCTAGCTTTGTCGGTCAATAACTAACTAGTCGTTTGCTTGTGTATAAATTTAGTCTTGTTATTTATTTGCACCTGAACATAGAAGTTTTTTAATGCTGGATTAATCGAATCAAATATACGCATATCAGTAAAGTTTATTTTCTCTGTTTTAATTTCATCAACGCTTTGTGTCGTTGTCACATCTTTATTCTACATATGGGTATAGTACGAGAAACAATTCTCAGGAACAAGAAACACTTTTGTAATCTCTATATGATGAGTTTTGTTTTTTGCATGTTATAGAAGTTTTATGTAATTTCTATAAGATTTTTCGATACGCAAGGAATTTGTCTCTTGATGTCTTGTGAAGTTCTATGAAGTTTTATGAAGTCTGGTGAAGTCTTGTGAAGTCTTATGAAGTCTTTTGAAGTTCCATGAAGTCTCATGAAGCCATACGAAGTCTTATGAAGTCTTGTGAAGTCATTTGGAGTCCTTTGAAGTCTTCAAAAGTCTTTCGAAGTCTTGAAGTCCGCTGTTTCCCCTTGACTTCATCACGACAGTATGTTATTGATATTCAATAATAGAAATCCGCCGACATTAATGATCGTTTGCGATGAAATACAATAACAAATACTGTTTCTATATCGAACGAATTACAATAAACAAAGACGGTACGTCGCGATATTATGCGATGAACATATACAGTCGGCATATTGTTAGAGAAGTCGTACACAGTGACTGTTTATGGTAATTGTTTACATGGGCCGCAAATCATCGTAAAATGTCGTTTACGATCGTCATAAGCGGCTACCGTATACTGCTTATCTACACTGTGTTTTACGACATTTTATAATACCAGCGTATATGGTCATCTTGTTATCACGCTAGTCGTTTCCGGCGATACTTTACGGCCAATGCTTACAATTGTCGTAGCATGCCGTAAAGCATCAGGTACGACCATTGTAAACAGTCACCTTAAATGGCTGACGTATACGACGCCTTACATTGTTTTTGGGCCAAAGTATACAGTCATCGTATTGTTACGGTAGTAGTTTACGACGAATTTTTACGGGCATTGTATCCGATTGCCGTAATATGCTGTAAATCATCGTTTACTGGTGCCGTATATGATTAACGCAAACAGTTGCCGTTTTTCGCCGTATTTGGTTAGTGAACGGCCGTTTACTGCCGAGCGTGATTGACCTGGGATATTCTAGTAAGAAAAAAAAATCAAAGATTTTAATATATAGATCTTAATTAACTTGATCCGTTTCTATTTTTAAAAAATTTCACGCTAAATTATTTATTCTCTCTTGAATTAATATTGAGTTTTTTTATGAAAATGTTTATTTACAGATAATTCAAAAGACGTTTCTATATAAGGATTTAATTGATATTTTTTAAAATTATTTCAACGACAATTAGACGCTCATCTTTTTTTATATTCGTTAGATTGAAAGATATTTTCCGTAATTTTTTGCAATCAGATATATTATTTCTCGTCTTTTTTCATCAGTTTTCATGGTCAGTTTATATTAAATTAGATAAAAAATATTGTTCCAGTTCTTCTCTATTTGTGTGAAATTTTTCAAATCTTTCCATTTAACTAATGAGTTTTTCTTCTTGTGTTTCCATGTTATAATTTGAAAATGTCCTACGCATAAATCTTAATAATTTTTCAAAAAGACAAGAAAACTTGCAATGAGAATATTTAAGAATAGCTGAAAAAGAAAAACTAACTCATTTCTTAATTGAAATATGATTTCATTCTATTTTATTCCTGAGAAGAAATTCAGAAAAATTCAAACAATATTAAGTCATTGGTGAATTATCATTATCAAATTTCACTATAAAGATTCTTTTTTTTCCTTTCAAGATTAATAAAAATAAAATAAGAGAAAAAACAGTAAGAATAAATAATTTGACTAAATACTTGATAATACATCGGCAATAGTATGTAATGAACATGCACTTAACATAAAACAAGTTAATTATCATATAATCATATATATTAATTTTATTTGTGTAATGCTTTTCATTGATAATTAAATATATTCATTTACTTTATTTGAATAATCTATACTAATTTAACGTGCGAAAAACAAAAAAAATTCTATATGGAAATATTTGAAAATATTGATACAATAAACTAATATCTACTTGTTACATTGATAATAGAGCTGAAATTTTTAAGAAAATATAATGTGAGGGTGTTATTATTGATGAACTCCATCAATTATCTCATGTTCTACTTGAACATATTTATTATTTAATGAACATATTTTTTTATTTGTTCGTTTTTATCATATAAAGATATGTGCAACTACTAAAACAAGATTATTTCTATAGAGGGTGTTGGGTGTGTGTTTATCTTTTCTTCATCTAGATCTCCATCCACACCCACACTCTGCTTGAGCTTTAGATGATAAACACTGTTAGGAACAATTAGCATTTCTTTATATAATTACGAGAAATTTCATGAAAACCATATAGTACATTCTATCCTATAGCCTCGTAGTTCTTTTGTGAACAGATTTCAACCCATGATAGTCAGTTGTAGTGATTATAAATCAGACGGTCATTCGTGTAAAAAAGCGATATCATATTCAGGATAGACACAGNTCATAATTTTGAGATAATTTATGTTGACCTTTACGTACTAATGCTAAGATAGCTGCCCATGAATGTTGTTCATCGACGCTTGAATCTTGATGTTGATAATCTTTCAATAATAAGGCATGTTTTTCAACTTGTCCTTCAGCTTCTTGTTGTTGATGTTTGATTCTTTCTCGATATTTTGTCATAGACTTTTTCGATATTTTATAATCTTCTTCTAATTTATTATCTTTAATGATTGTTTTTGATAATGATGATGTCCAACAGTGATATATTTCCCCATAAATTGTATAATTTTTCCAAAGATCTTCTTCTAATTTCAGATAATGTACTCTATCTACTAAACGAGTATGTTCACGTAGATAATGAAGAGTGTCTTTTGATTTATACCATTGTAGAATATCTTTACCACCAACAAAGGCAGCCTTTAACATTTGTTTAAATTTTTTATCTGTAGCATTTAAATAATAATGTAGTGATGTTGTTTGTTTATTAATATTGACTTGAATCATATTTTCTTCATTTTCTTTTCCATTTTCTTTATCTTGTATTTTCAAAGACGAAGACGGTCGTTTTTTCTTTTTCTTAGAATTTTCTTTCATTGACAATTGACTTAATGATTTAATAATAGATGTATCATTTTGTTTAGCTGATTCATCTCTTTTACGTTTCATTATTTTTCGTTGAGGATTATATGGACCTGGTAATGTCTAGATAATGAAAAAAAAGCAAAAAAAATGCTCCTTTCGAAGAACACAAGCAGCATGTTTATGAACGGATTCATTTATTCTTACCATTGTATCATTGAGAGGAATTATTTCTTCCATTTCTACGTCCTCTGTTTGATCCTGTTGTTTTTGTTTTTGTTTTAGTTGATTAGCACGTTTATACATTAGTATAGTTGCTTCATCTAAACCTTGTTTACGAAGTTTTCGCGAATAACGTTATAGTTTTCGAGTACGTGGTTGTTCTTTCTTTATTTTTGATATTGTCGTTGTAGTTGTTGTTTGTTCTTGTCCTGTTAGTACTTGTGTTGGTGATAGTAAGTCATACCAACGACCTTGAGCATCTTGACTTGGAGTTTTGATCGTTTCTGTGTTAATATTTGTATTCATATTCATGTTAAATATTTTTATTTAGAACAAGAAGAAAATGCTTGAGTAATTAATTTATGTGGGAGAACAACTACAAAAGCAAACTACACTAAATCATACAATGATTAGAAACATATACATCGTCGAACAAAACAAAAAAGGTAGAGTGACTTAATATTTCATGTTTTTCTCTCAGAAATGACTCGAGAAGTTTGAGTTGTCCTGTAAGTTCATGTTGTTGATATTTTCCTAAATTTTGCAAGTGTTTAACTGATGCATCTTGTTATTTAGCTTCTTCTACATGAGAAATTTGTCTCAAATGTTGAATATAATTTTGTTCATATTCATCGACGACTGGAAATAATTTAAAACTTTGCTGTTCCCAGTCTTCTTTTCTTTCTTTTTCTTCTTCGTCTCGTCGTTCCAGTTTTTCAAGTTCTTGCCATTGTTCTTCTTGCAATTCACCATAGAATTCTTTTTCTTTTTCTTTTTCTCGTCGTTTTAACCATTGATATTTTCTTTATTCTGCATCTCACCATTTGTATGATTCCATTAGTTGATTTTCCAATTGTATCTGTTGTCTTAATCGTCGTTCTGTCAATGACATTTCGTACTGTTGATCTTCTTTTTTATATTACTATAACTAATATAAGTATGAAAAGTTGTGCCTATTTAAAATAAAAGTGCTCAGTGTGCGATTAAAGAAAATTTGTATTCTTTTACTTGATTATTTATACTTAAATTTGGATTCATTGGCGGCTCCCACACTGGTGATACTCGCTTCATAGCATGTCGAGACAAACATGCATGCCAATGATGACAAAAAATTAAAGAAAAAACTTTTCGAATCTAAGAATCCCATGAAGTTCGAAAATTAATTTTATACGCTTGCTGTCACAATGATTTGCAGAAGTTATGTTCCTCTCAAATAGCTATGAAGTTGGAGAAAGATTGTTGTGAATTGTATGGAAAAAAAGGCTGAGAGAAAACTCTAACTAAAATATCAACAGATCTGATAAAGATGGTTGAGAATAGATGCAGTTGTTCTTGTCCGTGGAAATTACAGTAGAAGAGTCGATGTTGCTGCTGTTGTATTAATCGACGAAATGAATTCATCACAGGGAGAGCGAGCCTTTATATATACAGCGAGACACGACACACGACAACAAACTACGACAGACGACAACGAACTAGTGTAGAGGGTGTGGGTGTGGGTGTGGCGATGAATACCCACACCCACATCTGTAAGACATAACATTATGATATATAGACTAGTTCAATGTATCGGGAGGTAACATACAGAATTATTTGAAATTTTCATATAGAATATTTCAATTCTGTTCCGTTTCCAATTGATCTTATTTTATCTATAACTTCTAGTTGTAAAAAATGTAATCGTTTTTCAAATATGATTTGGGTAACTGCAAGAGATATGTTTCAATGCAGTTAGAAGAAACTGAACCTTTCAGACTTTGGAAAAAAAATCTACTTAGATAGCAATTTTTTCCAATTGGAAAGCAGTATTTTTCTAAACTCATACTAATTCAGTAAAAGTTTAAAGATAACGTTTCTAAATGATAACATCATTGTCTTTTCTATCAAGTAGTTTCTTTGTGGCCCGAAAGATTCAAAGAATAACTGAAATCTCGCATTAAAATTCTCTTAACAGTTATAAGAGCCCTTTTTGCAATTTAGTTTGATAATGCGAAAAATCTAACATTGTTTGCTCAATCATAGATGTCTTTCTAGGGAACCTAACCCGATCTTTCGAGCTGTTTAAGGAACAATCGAAAACAGGCGTCTATTTATAAATGAAGCTAGCGGATACAGAGAATTTGGTTTCAACAATCATGTCTATACTTAACACCATCGAAAGTAATTTGAAGTTCGTGACTTTTTCGTTGTGGGAAAAAATAAATAAGTATTTGAGTAACTGCTGTAGCGAGTAGTTGAGGCTTTACGAATCTCGAAAATACTGATAGAGATGAACTAAAATAGATAATAGACATCAATATAAATACCCCAATTAAGTTATTATATACTATTCTTTTTTACAGGTAGCATCATCTATCACTTTTTGATAAACATACCCGATAATTTTAAATGCTTCAGACGTTGTATGCATTTATTTAGTCAAGTATTAATTATTGGTTCTTGAGGACTAATCCAAGCTGAGAGTAGTATCATATTTTCACGTTTATTCCTAAGATGAGGTGGTAATTCTACGATCGAACAAGAAAATACCTATAACGTTAATTTATTAGGTTTTCCCAACCCAATCCCATCAAGATGAAGAATAACACTGATAAAAGGCTGGTGAGGTACACTTTTCAATAAAGAACGATAATTTTTTTGAAATGGAATATCATTGTTTTCATCATTCTCTGAGGTTAAAATCCTTTGGCGATATTGACCAATATCAACAAGATGTCGTTCAATTACTTCACTAAAAACTTTTTCATAATCTGCATCAAAAACATCAGCAAATTGCTTATTGTCATGTTAGTTGCATTTCGTACATGATTGTGCCGAGTTTTCCATATCATATTTGCATAATAAACAAATTTTTCTTATCACGAACAAATTGTCCACTAAAAAAAGAATTTTAAGCATATAAATATTACTAAAGAAACTTCGATTTGACAAATATTGGGAATACGATTTACGGCCAGTAAACCAAATGAACTGGTCAGTAAATGAAACAATTATAAAAATCGGTCAATGTACTGATTAATAAGTAAATTGTTTACACAATCAACTATAAATTAATTAGGTTTGTAAATATATTTATAAATCAATAAATAGAATTTATTAGCAGGTGATTATATTAAATGGTCAGAAGAAAATTTGAAATGGTTGTGGAATGTACCACTTTTGTTCTTTCTCTCTCTTCTCTTGAGCTGTTCTACACGTGTTCTCGTTCTTGTCAGCTAGTTCTTTTAGCCTACATATTTCGTGCATAAGAACCATTGGTGTAATTCTTCTTATTGTTTATTGTCGAAAATCAAGATAACGAATTTCCTCGATTTCATCTCTGCTTGTTCTCTTTATTTATTCCCGTGTATAAATATTTATTGTTTTTCAAATAAGAATGGCATATTTGAGGTTTACAAGATGTAACGTTTTTATTATTATGGCAGCGGTACAGATTACTCAATAAGAAAACAATGTATCAGATAAAAAAGTTTTAAAGAAGATCGTGGAATTAATGTTAGTAAAAGAGCCCTCAAAACAAGAAATCAAAGTATTGGATTCAAACAGACGAGTTTTATAATGCTGTCGAAATGGAGGCATCAGTTAAAAATTAGTAGTGAAAATATTTCATAAACTATACAGAGAGTAAGAGAAAAGTTTATTACGCATGCAAGAAAGCCAAATCCCGTGATTCCCGACGCCTTGCAAATATTTATCTTCTATGTAATCGAGATAGTGATTAAATTTTACAATTGGTTATTGGTAATTTTAGTACTTGACATTCGATATTTATTCTGATCATTTGCATAATTCTTTACTGACCGTTTCATCTGTTTTACTGATCACTTAAATCTTAGCCGTAATTATACAATACTCACGAATATTATTTTAACAAAATTAAAAAGAAAAAGCAATTTACCCTGCATATAATCCAATAGCGCTTTAAGTGATGTAGGAGCATTGTTTGATTGTGGAAGGACTGACCTAATTAATTTCAAGATCTTTGCTGAATGTAATTTGAATATATTTGCTTGACGCAAAAGATCCAGAAGATTTATACAAAATTAATTTTGTGTAACATGGGTGTACTGATGAGGAAGTGCTGATATTTTGATCAGGTTCTGTAAGACAATTTTCATGCAATGAAGTCAAATCATCATATGCTTGATTACAAATCATGTCATCAGCATCTGTTTCATCACTTTCATTTTCTACTAGATCAAAATCAATATCTATATTATGATCATTATCATCATCAATATAATGTAGTACTATCAAGCGGGTAACTACAGCACCTCAGCACCTAAAATTGCTGAAAGAGTGCTGAGGTGTCGAAAGGGTTTTGATGTGCTGAAAGATGCTAAAAGAGCGCTGAGACGTTGGTAGGTTCTCAGCAAGAATAACAAAGTGCGACTTCAGTACTTCGAAGTGTGAATGAATTACAATGTAAGTATGCTGAACGATGGGTGAAGCTCAAGTGAAGTACGAGTGAAACATCATGATATACCAGTGAAGTACAAGTTGTAACGATAAGATGATTTTATCGTGATATCGAACTGCTTTATTTCACTAATTCTTCTCCTTTTATAGTTACATTCCCCTGCTTCGGGGCACGTCAATCAACCGGAGAGAAGGGAAGAGAA
>CAJNSZ010001046.1:15726-37750 GCA_905329745.1 Rotaria sp. Silwood2 | reverse complement strand
ACTTTCACGAGACATAAGACATTCGTCAAGCGTCTCGCCGTTTCTCTCCAGCCTTCTGTATTATATTTTTGTTTTTTCTTCGTAACATCTTAATAAAAAGGCTTTGACTCCAAAAAAAAAAAGCTGGGTTCTGTTTACATTGAAGAACAACTTGAAAAGCGTACCAATAATTATTAATTTTCATGCTATCAACAGGACATACATAGTCTAGAGAAGCGTAATTTATGGAGGGCAATGTATAAATATGATGTTGATCTGGTAGATTAAGAGTGAACTTTCTACCCGATAGAAGATCATCACCAGGAAATGGTATGAAACGATTGTGAATAATATCGTCAAGTTTATCTTTCGATGTTCCATAGAATGTCGTAAACCATTTTTTAAATATTTGGTTATTAGAAGCAAATGCGTTGACTACTTGAATTCCAAACGATACTCAACCTATGGGTACTGTGAATTTCGGATTGCTTTTCGGGTAGACTTTTGATTTTGAAGGTCCATAACATTTGGTGCAATAACATCTATCATGACGTTTATTGAAATACTTTTTATTCAAATGTAAATTTTTCAAATATTGAAGACAAATTTGTTTTGGACATTGAACAACTTCAAACAAACATAAACACATCAATTTCATAGTACTTGACAAGATTTTCAGATATGATGTGTAAACTGTTCACGATTCAAAAGTTCAAAAGTCTTTTTTTAAATGAACAAATGCAATACGATATTAGTTGTTTTTAAAGGCAATTCAAATTATTCGAAACATTGGATTTATACGAAAATGTCTGTCGATGAAATCACAAAACATTTTTTTTCGTACTCTTCGAAGTGTGAAATCTCAAACATCGATTGAAATAATCTCATTTTCTTCCATCTTCCAACAGAAATAGTGAGAAAATGTGTTGTTATGGTCTGAGATTGCGTTGCAGTTCGTAGAGTAAACGAATTTCCTATTGAGACTGATGAAAATTAAAAACTGGTTTACCTTCCTTTTCTTAATATCAGTGGAAAATTTTTAACCATTGACTAGTTAAACTACATTTCCTCTTCTTTCCCGAAGTTGAATATCATTTTCAACACATAAATACGCATCTGATGATACATTGTGACTATCCAAACGGAATTGCTCATTTGTATGGAATACTAGGTATATATGATAGTTGTTGTTGTAAGCGATTAAAGCGATTGTTAGTGAATTCATAGAGTTTCGATCGCTCATACCAATAGTCAGAGCACTGTTTTACTTGTATTTAGCATACTTTAATTATCCAAACTGCGCTTCACGATGTACAGGAAGCAGAACGATTGAAATCAAGCTGATTAACAGCTCTATGAATTCACTAATAATTACTTTAATCGTTCGTAACAATAACTATCCAATGTAAGTAGTATATCATAAAAATGAACGATTCATTTTGAATAGTCAGAATGTGTCACTAAATGCATAGTTATATGGTAATCGTATCATCAAGATAATCTTGTATGTCGTTCTTTAACAGTAAGGGAAAGGCGTTTTGTTATTAGCGAAGAAAAATCGATATGATCATCTGGTCAGTAACATTAAATCTATTTAACTGAATAAAGATCCATTGAAATCAATTTCGAAAGACGTTCGCTGGCATATGTACTCTGATTAGAGACAGGATTTGATTTTATATTGAACTGAAAGTATAGCGAATAAACTTCTAACCTACTATGTTTTCGTTTTTATTAGTTTAATTAAATTATTCCAACGATATTTTCAGTCTCTAGATTTTGTCTACTCTTTTTCCTAAAGAATCTATTAGACATGAAAAATATAAGTTGATGCATGTAAGACATACCGTTCGGTGTTAATAATGGAGCGACGACACTTTTGCGATGACATGAACCCATCTAAAATTATAGAATGATCAAAGAACAACGTTGATGTTCAATGGTGAATTCTTTCATGACCAGTATCTATGAGCTTCTTTTATAAACTTGCATAACTATACAAGCAATCAGTTTGATGTTTTCTAATGAATGTTGTGTTCTCAAAAGATTTCCGTATCTTTTAGATATAACTTGGAAAAAACCAACTCATCGATTAAATTCATGTCTATAAAATGAGTCATACTCAGATATTGATAAGTGATAGTTTTGAGTTAAACTGCTGAATAGTGGCGTAACCAAGGTAGGGCCAGGGGGGGGAGGCTCAGCCCTTCCACCCGACCTTTCAGCCCTACCACCGGTGTTAGTATCGTCAGCTGAATCCTTTCACAAGCCCTACCACCCCACAGACCTCAGTAACCTGAGCCCTACCACCGGATATTTAAGCGTTGCTGAGCCCTGCCACCGCCAAAACTCTGGTTACGCCGCTACTGTTGAAGAGTAAGTGCAGAAAAAAAAATACAGTAAGACATAGCGTGAAGTCTGTAAATGAAAATGAAGAAAAAAAAAGAAACGAAGAAAAACGTGACTTGTTGAAGTATTTATTGTTAAGGTAAATATATAAAGATATATGAAACGTAAAAAAGAACAACCTACAATTTCATAGCATAACTATTGTAAAGTATCAAAATTGAACAATGACACGGCGATGTACTGCATGTCATGCGATTACACCATCGTTTGATGTTAATTGTTGCCAAAATTGTGGACATCAGTTTCATAAACCTCCATTTCCACCAAATGATAAAATTGCTTCTTTTGATGGAATGCCATCAAAGCACAAATCGAAAGAACACGATCAATCGTCTTTGGAAAAACTATTCGAATCCTTTACTTTCTAATGATGCAAAAGTTTCGAGCCCTTGTAAATATAAAAGTCTTTGTGTAGAATATCTTAAATCATTGAATTGGAATGAAGCTTTATTTGACCGACGATTTAATCGTTGCTACTGTTCTAATTGTTATCCAGATTCATGGAACAATACTCTTGTAGAAGCCGGTTCACTTTATGTTATTCCACGTCACTGGTGTCGATTTGGTCTTCAAGTTGATAAGATACGATCGGATGTTGATCATATCTGGCATGATTGGATCGTGACCTATCATGGAACATCAGCGGAAGCAGCTCATTCAATTGTTGCTTATCGACAATTTCTAATACCTGGTGATAAATGCATAGATGGCGAGAAAATTGCGATACATCCTGGACATATTAAAGAACAATATCATATTTATACGTCACCGACTATAGCCTATTCGAGTATTCCCTGCTATTGTCCATCAAAACAATTTCGATCAAAAATAACAAATAATCTTTATAATGCACGTATTGTTATTCAATGCCGACAAAAGCCAGGAACATTTCAAGTTCAACAAGAAACAATTGAAGCTGGTAATAAGAGAATTTGTCCAATAATACCAAATAGTCAAGTAGAAATATTTACAACTTTTCGTGCATCTATTGTACCTTATGGTTTATTGATACATTTAACTGAAATTTCCTAAAATGATTTACTTTTATTCGATGTGTTTCAAAATAAAATTGATTAGAAGAAAAATTTTTAGTTTAATTTCACTAAGATTCAAATAGAAAAACAATAGAACTATTTGAAAATGATCTTCATATTGATGATGAATATCTGCGATAAGGTCAGAGGATCAGCATGTCAAAGCATCTATCATGATCGATAAAAGGGCTAGGTGGCTCGTATCGAAAATAAGACGTTAATTTTTGGAATTTCATTCGAATTCGAACCATGATTCCAGTCAACAAATTAATTTAAATAAATAATTCTGTGATCTAAAACTCCAAACAAGCATGTCACGATTTTGGAATTCCATTGAACATGTCGATTTGTCGAAAATGCTCAAAGCAAGCGAAAACTTAGGCTTTCAAAATGTTTTTCTCGATCAACATAAAGATACACCCAACATTTTATGTTGGTTTGTATAGCTCGGAGATATTCAAGCCGATCTAACTATTACAACGAGAAATAAAGTGATGAGGATTGATCACTAAATACTAATTGCTAAATGATCCTTTTATCCTTGAATTAATCGGTATAATTACGTCAATGGCTATGAATTTGATGACTCGATATGTTTGCTTGAACTCAAGAGTAGCCTTACTTTCCGACCTACATGAAGACCAAATATTTTCATTGCCAATCACGCAAATCAAAGACAATCAGCTGAAGCAACTCACTACTGTAAATTTGACCATAGACGTAGATGTGCCAACGTTCTACTAGGAAATATGAAAAAACCTAGAAAACTGATCCTATTCGCGATGCTAAACAGTGAAAATCATTCCATTTAAAAGATGTCCCATGAGACCATTAATAAATGCGATCGCAACAAAATTTCTAATTCAATTTTGACTATCTTGTCGGAAAGAACGTTCATTATTACTTTCGACTCTCAGTTTTCTTCCTTTTATGTTGTGAATTATAAACTCTATTCCTATAGTATTTTTCGGTCTGATCGGTAAACATCACTATTTTGAGGTTGAGTGAAATGTTCCGAGGTCAGTGGGTGTGGATGTGGCTTTTCTCTTCACCCATTGCACTCACACTCACGTCCACACTTGCCCTGTTATCCATTATATTATATATACATTCTCTACCTTACTGCACATTTGCAAATTTTATCGCTGTAAAAGTGTAACAGCCAAATATAATTTAGAGTAAATTATGCTGCTTTAACTGCTAATTCTCTGAATTAAACATGTTTCCTCATTATAAAAGAAAGGCTCAACGTTAAATTCTAAAATCTCGTCAAAAAATCGAGCTACATTATGTACTATCAATGTCATTAGGCCTTGAATGTAAACAGTATTTGTAAAAAACTCTTGTATCTCGGTCAATTCGAAAGTGGTAGTCGGGAAAATTTATTCATATTCTTCTCTCATATAATACTATAGAATGCGCGGATCATCGTGTTCAAAATCGAAAATTTTTTTTCGTCCATTTTTTTCGTAATTCATGTACTCGTATGTATTCGTATGTACTCGAATAATATGAATAGATACGAGTGCATGTACATATATATACATGAGATCACATAGTGAAAACTATACAAGTACAACTTGTACATGTACTCACGCCTCTCTGCTATACAAAACTTGTTATTTCTTATCTTTATTTTTCTGAAATACGGTAGCAATAGCACAAACATTTTGTACAGTTTTTGTCTACACTACGATCCCTACCTATGTCTATGAGTAAAATATGAGCTTAAAATAAAGTTATCAATTGGATATATTCTTTCATAAACAATGAAAAGATAAATTTTATTTTACATTTTATTTTTTTCAAAAATTTAAATTGGACAAGCATAATTGAAAGTTTTTTTTCAAATTTTTTTTTATATAAATATTCATGTACCATTGAAAATGATTTCTTTCAAAACAATATTCTTCTCATTAATATTGATATGTATAAAACAAGGGAAAACGAACTAATTTGTAATGGTGGAAATAAGATGAAATTAGTTTGTGTCCATAGAGTATAGAATTGAAATTCCTTTATTAACACTTAAAAATGTTCTGTATTATAAAAAAAAAAAATTTATTTGACATATTATATCTTTTTACAGATGAACATATTAATTTCTTTGTATGACATTGTTTTTTCACAATAATATACAATACAAAAGATAGTTTTCTGTTTTACTTGTAATATAATAATAATCAATTTATTACTGCAAAAGGAAAATAATCTTGACAAGATTTTGAACATTCGACTTTTCCAAATAAAAATAGTTGATTTACTTTGGTAGAATTAATTCGTGTATCATCTCTTGTAAAATTATGTGTTACTCTTTTTAATGCTTCATAATGGACATCAAAAAAAATATTATTTTGTAAATAGGTTTTTGTATTACATAAAAATTCTTCAATATAATCATCATGAGCTCGATCTATTTGAAGTTCAATAAGATGATCATATTTAATAATTGATAAATTCGATTTATCATTTATTAATTTATAAGATTCTTTTTGTTTTTGTGCATGAAGATTATTGATAGATAATTTTTCCATAAATGGAAATGATTGAGATATTCGAATAAAAAAATCATGTTCAAAAGGACGTTCATCATATAATGATATAAGACGAACATATGGATATAATCCACCTGGAAAATTATTTGTTACATCTTCGTAATGTTGCATTAAAAATGGATATGAATAAATATGACATAGAACCTGTTTATACTCTTGAGAATAATCAACACAACATATTATTTTACTATATTGAAAATCATTGAATGTTTGTTGAATGTCTTCATTCGATAGTAAATTAATTTCATTATTAATAAAAATAGACGAACTAATATTAAATGTAAATTGTTTTAATTGTGACATACGATTAAGAATATTTTTCTTCAAATTGTTTCCATCAATAAATGTTTCATTAATAAAGACTCTGATATCTAAACTAAGTTTTTCTAAATTTGGCATTCGATAAAGAAGTGGTAAAATTAATTGATTGTAATACGATGTTTTCAAAATACAATACAAAACAAAACATTTTAGATTTGGAATTTTTTTCTAGAGAAATAAAAATAAAAATAAAAATAAAAATAAAAATTTATTTTTATGTAAAACTAACTTGATTTTCAATTTCTTTTGATGGAGGAACAATATTAGCCAATTCAATATAAAGTGTATGAAGTTGATCGAAACGACCATCGAGAATATAAAGACATATAGAAAAATTTTGAACCTTGATTTTTAATATCAAAAGAGATGAAGAAGAAAAAGTAGGAGATGGAATATTAAATAATAATCGAACATGATTTTCATATGAGGCATCATAAAATATTAAATTAGTTAAATTAAGAAATATAGTAAAAACAAGTAACGCTCGTCGCTGTGCGATTCGCTTAACCCTCGACTGACGAGTTTAGAGCAACGATATACTATTTTAACTTACCCCGTAAAACTTTAAGAATATCAAGACTAATGAATCGTNATATAATCCATTGATGCTGCTAAATTTTCAGTATTTAATGTTTTTTGTGCACCTTGATTATTTGTTGAATTATATGCAGAATAATTTGATGATAAGCCAGTATTTGTCATTTGTGACATACTATTTCGTGATGTTGTCGAGCATATACAAATGAAAAATTCATGTAATATTTCGTCTAATTTTTCCAATTGATCATATCTAAAAAGACAAATATCAGTATATAAAAAATGCTAATTTATTTGACAATAATAATATCTTACTTTAAGGTTTTGTCTTTTTCTATGACATAATTGTCCAATACCAAGTTTACATCTGCCAATTGTTTTGTTTGGTTCTGAAATTCATTAAAAAAAATTTTCTTTTTATTTAATCAACAGTATTTCACTGACTGATGCAGTTAAAGTGACATTATTTGGTTTTTTTTTAATGTCGATGTATATTAAGTTACTATTTATTTCATAACGCTTTGTAAAATGATTGTGACGATTTTGACCAAATGAAATGATTTTGCTAATTTTCTTTGAAACAAATAAACAATATTTTTCAAGAAAAGTATTGTTCTTATTACCGTCGGCTGTGGAAAATTATATTCAATATATGCATGTATGAAAATAATCAAATAATCGAATTTGTTCTTAATATCAAATTCATTTTTTTTTAATAACTCGCTTATCAATTTATCCATCTTGTGTATTTAATCTAGAAATAAAAAATTACTTAATCTTAAGAAAAGAAATCTGCTGATTTTAATAGTAATACCAACGGAGAAATAGCAAATTTCTAGACTTTAAAAGACCTAAACAGTAGATATTTAAAATTTTCGAGGGACTTCAACAGACTATGGAAACTTTATAAGATTTCACATGACTTCAATAAAGTTGAAGACCAGGTGAGCATTTAAGAAACTTTCGAAATCGGATGAGATTTGTTCAACATGCAAAAATGCTAGATATTATATAAAGGTAGGAAAAAAAAACTTTGAAAATTAATTATATGACTTTTGATAGTATGTACGCAGTTAATATGATTAGTTCATTGTAATGAGAAAACAGTAGAATGCGAGACTTCAGAAAGACTTCATAGAACTTCGGAACACTTCATGGTACTTCAAAAGACTTGTGAGACTTCCATAGACATTCAAGTTCTCAAGAGACTTTGTAAGACTTTTCGGGGCCTTACATAACGTCAACAGACTTTAGGGCTAAAGTCTTCATCGTTTTCTTCTTGACTAGCAATGTACATAGCCGATAATTTTTTCAATTCATCATTCAAACTAATCAATATTTCCTTGCTCTTTTTATTTTACATATTAACTAAAAGAGAATAGCGGAATTGAGGATTGGACAGGGTTGCCAGTAAGTATAAAAGAATAGATAAAGAAACATTATCTTCGCTAGAAAGAAATGGTAGAATCAAAGATTCCATTGAGTTTTAGGATTCAATCGTTTTCTTTTTCCTATAAATTCATGGTTTTCTTTTTTAGTAATTCATTAATATACATAATAAAGTTCACTCTTGAAGCAATGTCTATGACGATTTATCAAGAAAAATAGAATCAGATTATCAACCTTATACTTCAATTCTCTTTTCAGTTCATGTTTCATGGAAAATAAAAACCTTGAGTTGAATGATGATTAACCAATAATTGATTCTGATCAGCAGACATTGAAACAATGGAACCTTGAAGACGAATTATATTAAAATTTGAGATGTTCCAACAACTATAAAATCATCACCTAAATTAACTGATTCAATTTTCTCATTATTTTCTGTACTCATTGTTCATTTTCTCATATTTAAATCCCATGATTGATATAATGCACATCAGAATTTTCCTGTTTGTAATGAAACAAGAATCATAACTTATAATGATAAATCACCAATTGAGTATTTATCCGTTTTATTATCAATTGTAATTGAATGATGATATGATACATCATGGAATAAGATTTTATTTTATTCATTATAGCACGTTATTGCACCAATATTACTCTATAGGAGAAAACGACTTTCAAGATATTTTGATGTTGATGTTGATTGAAATGATTCTTGTAATTCAACAAGTTCTGTTTTAATCATCATTGATGATACACATTTAAATCATTTTCGAATTTATTCTTTATCATCAATTGTTGATTCAGTATCGTTTGAAATTGATTAAGAATCTTTAATAAATAGCGATCCAAAGATGAATAAACTTTATTTATTTACTATCGTCTCCATGACTATTTGTCTGTTAAAAAAAAGTGGTCTCGGCCATTTTTGCAATAACTCAAGAAAGGAAAGAGCTGGAGAGCTGCGGTTTTCACCAGTCGAAAGAGACGACACTAGGGCATCTATTTCTCCAATATTGTATAAGACGAAGTCATTTTAGAATGAAACATTTTTACAAAACATCAAAAAAAGGCACAAAAATTACCTGTCGTTCATATGAAACTTTGATGGAAAGCAAGAAAATTTGCTTAAAAATGAAGAGAAATTCATACTTTTCAAGGGTGCAACTAAAGAATTTGATTTGTTTAATATTACAATGCGTGAAGATGATCATTCAAATTATATCTTAAACTATAGATCTGAGGCCCCTCTATCTAAATCACATATCAAAACCTAAATTTCATCGGAACGACAGACCATTTTCATATATTTCTTGCAATGTTTTGCAGAAATGATTGATTTTAAAATGGCTTCGTCTTATACAATATTGGAGAAATAGATGCCCTAGTGTCGTCTCTTTCGACTGGTGAAAATCGCAGCTCTCTAGCTCTTTCCTTTCTTGAATTATTGCAAAAATGGCCGACACCACTTTTTTTTTAACAGACAATAGTTGTCATTTTTTCAACTTGAGTTTCTTCCTAAAAATATCAAATAAATGATTAGAAAGACAAAAGGGAGCAATCTACTTTATCCGATGATGTTGATGTTGGTTTGAAAATATATTCAGATATATCAACATGAGCATATTCACCCTAAAATAAATCACAGAATATCTCGGGTTATAGATGTTAATTCAGCATTTCTTCAGCAAGGAGCATTATGAATAAAAAGATCATTTTTAACTCTTGATTTTTGTATAATACCATCATTTTTTGTGTTCAGTACGTTCTTATTTTGAGATGAATTGCAAAGAATGGGAAGAATAATTTTATATGTTGAATCAAGTCAAGGATAATTTTTAATACTATTGGAATAGCATCGAGAATAGAGATGGAAGCTGATCGATGTATTGTCTTAGACCTTTTGACTAAGTTTCGATACAAAAAACGAAAATATTTTGGAAGCAATAAAACGTTCTTATCCATAATTGTCTTTTAAAGAAGCAGAATTAATTGTCAATATCTTTTCTATACATAGTAGATTCCATTTCAAATACTTCTATAAAAGTCTTGGATCAAATCATATTATGGAAAAATGATTTGTGATGATCAATGAACGTTTCTAAGATTATCGAGAAACAATCTCCAACTGCCTATTGCAAATTCTCTTGAATTATTTTCTATATTAAGAGGTTGATTATTCTGATTCTTATCAAAAAGGAAACATATTTATATTCATTTTTTCTCTACATGATATATAAAAACACTTACAGCTATTATTGATCAAGTAATCGATGATTTTCAATTGGATTCCATATTAATGAACAAACAGCATCTTTTCATGAATAACTTCAAATTAAATAAAATTAATTTAGAAGAAAATCTCTTTTTCTTTTCTTACTTAATACAAACATCGAAAGTAAGACGATTAAGAATAGACAATTGACCACTGATATTAGTCACAATAAATAATGTATGACATGGTGAATAACTAATTAAATTAATTACCTAAACAGAGGTAGGACAAGTGCAAGTACCGCATGTAACAGTATTATACTGGTACTTAAAAATATGTACTCGATACTTGCAATTCGAGATCAATACTTTTCTACGTGTACTTGTACTTAAGTGCAAAAGCATTGATCTCAAAGTACAGATATAATTACCAAGTACTTTTCTTAAAGTACGAGTGCAAGTGTCAAATACATTTTTTTAAGTACAAATATACATACTTTCGTCCTAGCGCTCTGTACCTAAAAACCGAAAAATAAATTATTTTAAAAATTTCATTTTAAAAGGAAAACAAACTTCATCAAATAAATCATTCACATGTTTTTTTCTTATCTATTTTTCACTTTCATAAAATTGAACTGTATTCTTCACGGGAATAGCTAACATCTATAAATATTTCGACATAAAATTTTCAATTAAATAAAATAATTTGTAACACTTACATGATCATTTTTATCCCAATCCATCTTTACTAATAATAAAGTAGTTCTAAATTAAATTAATTAGAAAAAAAGAAGAAAATATTTATTTTACATTTTACTCAATATCATTTGATTTATTAATCATATTGAATTGTTTTATTAATATTTGTTTATCAAGATTAAATACACGAATTGAACTATAACAACATGATGTTGCCTTAAAAAGAAGATTTCATTTTCTTATCAATTAAAAAAAAACAATTCTTTCTAACTAGCCATCGTTTTTCTTCATATAAATTGAATGCAAGCACAGGCGCTTAACGTTCATCAAAATACTTCATTTTATTTGACTCATCATTAAGATTAGTCATTACGACTTTAAAATTTCTAAAACTAATATATAAGAAATAAAAATATGAATCAATTTAATGTTTACCTTGTTCCAACAAATAATAAAGAATTTGATAAACAAATTGATGATACTGGTTGAGTAAAATGACTAAGACTTGGAAAGGACCGTACTTCCAATTTATTCCGATATGTTTCAATAAAAATATCATATTTCTAAAATAATCAAAACAAAAAAAAACAATCATTTTAAATGATTTAAAATTAATAAAATGAATAGCTATAGAATAGAATTGATCAGAACAACGAAGAAAATAACTAATAAACATATAAACTAAATTCTCCCAATTATAAAAATGGCAAGTAAAACAAAAACCATCTATCTTTGTACAACAAACATCAGTAAGACTGACTATTGAATAAATCGAAACAATAGATAACACTTGAATTATTCAAATAAGAAAGAACTTGATGGCAAAGACAACATACAGAGACTGCTTATCAGTGAATCATTTGTTTTTTTTCTGACGCCATTTTGTTTTCGTTTAGATGATATCACTGTATTCATCGATAGACATATACATCTAATAGAGGATAGTAATTGATTCGTTTATTTTTACTAACAATTAAATTCTTTCTTTCGTTCTTCTATTACTATCCACCTTTTATTGCTACATTTATTGAATAAATAATGGTTCTATAATTCTCTAATAAACAAAGTGAATTCCCTTATTTTTTTCAACAAATAACTTGTTTTAAAACAATTAAATATCTGAAAAAAAAAATTTTTTTGTAATGAACAACTAGTTCATTTTTTTTGTATTGATGTCATAATGATGTGTTCGAACACTTGTTTATATAAAGCAAAATCATTAGGATAAAAACAATAACTGTCGAATACTTCTGACAATTATTAGAATCAGTATAATCCGAACAAATAGTGGCTGATATTATCTGATCATTTCTATTTGAAATTGCGCAGAAAAACTCTTGTCTCTTATAATTTATGTAAGGATTAGAATCATCAATTCGAAGAAGAAAATTTCTTCTTTTAAAACTCGACGAGAAATTTTAATATAGGATTCGGCAAGTGAATGTATTCTTGTGACAATGCTAGCAGCGCATACAAAGAAGATATAACAAGTAAATATCAAGCTGAATTCATTAATGAAAGATGGACAAATTTTAGCTTGACTCGTTTGTTATATATCAAAACTTGTATGATGGACAAAGTGTTTTCTTTTCAAATATAAAGTTCTTTAGGAGGCATTGCACCTAAGCCACGACCGATCTCAGCAGACCCTTACGCAATGAATATCGCCGATTTGGCTGATATTTTTACAGTAGGTAGACCTAACAGATTTATGAAGAAACTCAAAATTTGCAGCTCAAACAGCTGAGTCATTTTGGAGATATAGACATTGCAAGTATTGAGGGGTAGGCTATTATTAGAGCACTTTTCAGAGCAACACGTTTCAGTAAATTATCATTTTCTAAGTAACGATAAGAGTTATAATTGAGATTTTATAACGACAAATACTATCGACCATGGGCTATCTTTTGATGATATTAAAAATACCTTATCATTGGATAATTGTTGCTTGGTATTATACACCATTTTCAGAAAACACGTCTACCTAGATAAAGCAAGTTAGTCGGATCAGCGCAATAGAATAATTCGAGAATGGTCTCATTTGAAAGAGCACATCAAAATACGTGGAATTCCATTCTTAAAACTTTGTGATATTGAATTTCATTATAGAAAATTTTTTCAACAATATCCTGCATTTTTATAAAAAATCCTTGGATAGAAAACATGTGTATGCTCGATATTTTTAACATATTACTACTATAGATTGTCATTTATGGTAAAGTAATTATATATCCTGATAGCGCGTAAAACTCTCTACAAATCTATATTTACAAATATCCAGAATAAAGCTTATTTAATTGAAAAGAATCTAAAATAGTGATGGCACTATTATCCCCATATTTATCTAAACAGTAATATTTTGTCATTTTTTTACTTGTTTTTTTAAAACTATCTAACTATTGATAAAAGTTATTGCAGATGTGATTATGTATTTTTCTGATGTGTGAAGTTTCCCGTCATTCTGTATATTTAAAATCTACAATTTCGTTAACTACTTTTTGTGTAAGATTTCAAACATTGTTCAAGGAACCTGAGTTTTATCTTCATCCAAGAAATTATTAATATTTCAAAGAAAATATATAAAAAGTAAGTAGTATCTCAATTCTTTAATACTCTTTATTATCAGAAGTAGCTGTTAAAAAGAATATTGAGCAAAATTTTTACTCAAATATATTTGTGATATATATGTAGTATGAAAAATAGATATCGTTTCAGATGTTGACGCAAACTATGCTGATAATATGTGCAAAATGAAGTTTGGAAGTTGTATTTATAGGAGTAACTAATACATACATCGAAAAAACTTGGTGGTTCTAAAAATTACTTCTTATGCTTTTCGTTTTATAAGTTGCTATTAGAAACAAATGTCCGTTAGAACCATTGTTCGTCATTGAATGGTTGAATAATGTTTCGTTTGTCATTATTTTTCGCCGGCTAACGGAAATACACTTGTTTGCTTTAGTAACTCTTGAGAATAAATCTGAAGATTTGAGTTGTTTTTTCATCACTTCGTCTCGCTTTTGACTTTTTTGAAGGCATATTTGATTTTATTATCAAATCATCAATATATCATCAAGTAATTTTGTTTAGGATTATGTTGATTTCTCTCTATTTGGAATAAAATTGCAATGTATATGGAAATGAATGCCAAGGAGGATATGAATGAATGTTGTCTATACGATGTCCTTGGTTCTTGTAGCTCATATTTGTCGAATAGTATGTGAAAAGATTTATTTTTCACTTAGCCGTTCTTGCGGAATATTTATTTTAGGGTTTGACAACTGGTCTTCTAATGTAGTTAATTTAAATGATTTAAAAGATAATATAGTTTCTTATTTAGTACAAATTGGTGTTATTTGTATATTTGATCAAGGGTCTTATTAAGTTTCCGACTGTAGCTTAATTCTTAATCGTTTGAAACGCTATGTGGATATTGAAATCCCTTATCTTAAAATCTGTACGTTTCATTCGAGTTTTTTTCTTTTCTGTGCAAAGAAACAATGATACTCGAGCTCAGCCACCTTCTTATCTTCTCTATCAATGAATTTTCTAGGTCCCCTGCATCGATATACATTTGGTATTGGTTGGAAAGATAGTACTTATTTTGCACACACGGATCACAAAGATTTCTCCAATATTCCTAAAAAAAAACAAAAAAAGAAAAAAATATTCATCATCAAATAATCGAGTCGCACCATTTCATTTAGTACGACATCTTATACAGTTTCCTTATGGTGGTAGACTGTGTGCACCTCACCTAAAAAATGTCTATTCGACAATAAAAGCACAGCAATCAGTAGCTGATGAATTAAATGCTATGTCTGCAATTCATTCTTATGAAATTGAAATCAATAAGAACCGAGATTTCAATGAATTAAATCATACAAATACGTTATTAATGTCTTTGGATCAAAGTCCGCTAAAAAGTCAAGCAACAGTTCGACTAGAAGAACAAACACCAGGTGCTATTCGGCGTTTAACTGCTAAACTTCGTCGAGCTGTTTCTGTTGCAGGTAATATCTTTGATTAATAAGGTTGTCTTCTTTATACAAAATTATATAATATTTTAGCGGAAAATTTTGCTGAAAGTATTGCACCCGGACAAGGTAAAATGCTCGCCGAGCTAGCACAATTAGATAGAATTACTGAACGAGCATCAGCAAATGCTGCAGCATCATCGGATATACTAATTGATGAACAATATCTTGAATATTTGATTAAAATGTATCGATCTTATGAAGAAAACAACTTACCATTTAATGAACAAGTTCGTGTTTTATCACTTATACCACAATCATGAAATTTAACTAGTATCATGATTCAAGAAAAATTTAATTGCTCAAGTTATGCAGTAAAAACAGCACGACGATTAAACACAATAAGTGATATTCCTCTGCATATTGATGAAAAAATGTAAGGAAAAAAAGTTGTCATTGTTTTTTTAATATTTGATCCATATTTGTTTAGACCAAAGATTAGACAGCGTCTAGATTCAAATAAAATTGATTACTTCATTAATTGGATTACTGAATCTGATCTTTTAATATCAATTCCTTAGGGAAATACTAATCTGAAATTGGAAAATGGTGAAATTATTTCCATACCTCGACAAATGTTACAAGCACAAAAAGTCAAGTTATTTATTTGTATAAACAACATTGTAACGAAGTGGGTATTGATCCAATGTTAGATCGAATGATTTATTCTATATTAGATAGTATTCATGCAAGTGAACAAAAACTTATATCAGGTGTTAATGAATTCGTTAAGCTGCTAATGAAGGTTGGTCGAACTTATACAAGATAATCCAACAACTACTGTTATCACGTGAAGATAAAAATAACTTGAATGTTCTGTTGGAGAATAATAAATTATATTTAAAATCAAAGTATGGAAGTCATTGTAGATATAGATTTGTAGAGAGTTTTACACACTATCAGGATATATAATTACTTTACCATAAATGACAATCTATAGTAGTAATATGTTAAAAATATCGAGCATACACATATGTTTTTCTAGCCAAGGATTTTTTATAAAAATGCAGGATATTGTTGAAAAAATTTTCTATACTGAAATTCAATATCACAAAGTTTTAAGAATGGATTTCCACGTCTTTTGATGTGCTCTTTCAAATGAGGCCATTCTCGAATTACTCTATTGCGCTGGTCCGACTAACTTGCTTTATCTAGGTAGACGTGTTTTCTGAAAATGGTGTATAATACCAAGCAACAATTATCCAATGATGAGGTACTTTTAATATCATCAAAGGATAGCCCATGGTCGATAGTATTTGTCGTTATAAAATCTCAATTATAACTCTTATCGTTACTTAGAAAATGAAAATTTACTGAAACGTGTTGCTCTGAAAAGTGCTCCAAAAATAGCCTACCCCCCAATACTTGCAATGTCTATATCTCCAAAATGACTCAGCTATTTGAGCTGCAAATTTTGAGTTTCTTCATAAATCTGTTAGATCTGCCTACTGTAAAAATATCAGCCAAATCGGCGATATTCATTGCGTAAGGGTCTGCTGAGATCGGTCGTGGCTTAGGTGCAATGCCAAAAGGCATATTCACGTGTAGAAAAAGCTGATTTAATTTGTATGATTTTTGTTCGTCCGTTTGCTGTTGGTGAACATTTTTCATTATGTGAAAAATCCTTAGAGAAATGTATTCGAGTTGATAAATAAAAGGATTCATACCATTTTTGGTTTATGATTTTTTCTGTATCGAAAAAGTTTTGTACGAAATTAGGTTTTGAATATAGTAGGAACAACATCATGTTGTTCATATAATAATTTAGAAGAAATTGGTGAAATATCTCAACGTGAAAAAGTTTGATTTCATGACAATAGTGTCTATGCTGGCGATGCTTTTACTTATGAAGAAAATCGTTATATAACGAAGGGTTTACAAGTAAGAATTGCAGAAGTTTCTAATTGAAGAATTGATTTTTTAATCTTTTTTAGTATGTGGGTTGATTTAATACAAATTCAAATAAATGTTTATTGATAAATGTAAGTGAAAGAATCTTTGTTATCAAATCAATTATTCATTTGTCGATTACGACATTATTTTTTTTTCATTGATATTCAACGATAGACAATTGCAGAAATTTATGGTATGACACCAAATCTAAAAGAGGATGAAGTGAGAATGAAATGTTATTATTACTTGTAGTATATATGTCTTTTATTCGATATTTTTGGATATGAATATCTTGTTTGAATCTTTTTGGTAATATGATTCAATCGCTTTTCGAAACAAATAGAAAGTTATCACAACCATGAGCTATACCATTTCTATTCTAAGAAGCTATAAAAAATCTAAACTTAGTTTCATACAATCCGATTCAAAGCTGAATGTTTATATTGCAATTTACTGTTAGATTTGTCTGCTTATTTGGAGTTTGTTAAAAGATTTTTGAAGAGATGTTCGTTAATGAATATTAACTTTGACTTTAGTTCTCTTAATTATATGAACTAAGTCAAAAGAAGAAATTTTTATTGATACATGAATGAAATAATGAGATTAGTTTATCAATGAAAAATGTTTTGAATGAATATGTATGTATTATATGATAATTGTCAACTGTTGAAACGGAGAGAATAAAATTGACACAAAGATGAACACTGAATTAGTATTGTTATATAAAGACTAGAATCTATTTATTTGCATGTGTTGTATGGAACAGGTAAATTAAACACATTCTTTGGCACAACAAATGATCCAACACTATAATTTCTATACATAGATATAAGAATACTATTATTCAAGGTTTTAATTGACGTTTTATCTTTAACAGAAGCAAGATAATTCCATGTCTGAAATTGCACAATTTTATTTCACATGTTATATTCTAAATTCGGATTGCTGATAAACTTTGTCTTGCCAGCATCAGATAATGTCTGCCATTGCTATAACATATCTGGATAATTCTCTTTGTTCAGTGAAACGATCTTCGTTAGTTACATTAATGCAAAAAACGTCTGCTAAACGATCAACATAGTTGATGTCGATTTGTAGAGAGCCCTTAGGTTTTTCGGCAGTAATACTGAATCGTTGCGGGTTAGGTGACATAGGAACACTTGTGCGAGATAAGTGTTATAAATAAATGACAAAAAAAGCAAGAATTTTAATAAACATATTGCTTATCTGCTGAACATATATATATATATTTCTGTTTGAATGGTATTAAATGTTTATATTTCATGTAAAGCACAATATTATATGATATCTTTCTGTTTCTATCATGATTTTAATAAGAGATGTTTTCATTTTATTATTATAACGTTCTTTTCACGTCAATGGACGTTTCTCCATTGTTGTCTTTCTTATCAGTTAATGTTATCTATGATTCGAAATCCTGCATAATATAACTATTAAGAAAAGAGACAAGGTATTTAACTAAACAGCATATTTATTTTTCTAGAATATATGATCACACAATGAAGTTATTATGTTACACCCATACCCATGCCCATCAGCTGTACTCCAATTTTTTTTTTGAAGTAGATAGAATCTTGTCCCTCGCCTTGATTTCTTCTTTAAACTTATTTGATCGATTACATTAGAAGAACAAACTGACATTATGATTTCAAGTGATTTCTAGTACTAAAAAATCAGCTTGTTTCCCTTGGTGTAAAATAAAAAGTCCTTTATTAACACTTGAATGTCTTGATTTATACAAATACTTTTATTAGATAAAATAAATTCATTTTCTCACACATGAACATAATGATTACTCCATAGTCATTATTTTCTTACAACCATACACAAGATATTTTTTTTTATTTTATTCTTTTTTTAATTCTTTGCCTTTCAATATAATAATCTATATTATACAAATAACAAAAAAAATCAATGTATTTTTGCAAAAGGAAAATAATTGTGTAAAAATTTCGAATATTTCACATCGCTGAATAAATATATTTCATTTATTTTGGTACAATTAATTCTTGTATCATCTCTTGTAAAACTATGTGTTACTCTTTCTAATGATTTACAATCGATACTAAGAAGAATATTATTTTGTAAATATGTTTTTGTATTAAATAAAAATTCTTCGATATAATCATCATGAACTTGTTCAATATCAAGTTCAGTAAGATAAAAATATTTAGCAATTGATAAATTCTGATTATCATTAATTGTTTTATAAGATTGTTTGTAATTTTGTGCATGACGATTAATCAAAGTTAATTTTTCCATAAATGGAAATGATTGAGAAATTCGAATAAAAAATTCATGTTCAAAAGGATATTCATCATATAATGATACTACACGAACATATGGATATAATCCACCTGGAAAATTATTTGTTATATCTTCATAATATTTCATTAGAAATGGATATGAATAAATATTACATTGACCTTTTTTTCGTTCTGGAAAATAATCAACATAAGAAATAATTTGATTATCTTTAAAATCTCTGAATGTCTGTTGAATGTCTTGTTTTGATGGCAAATTCATTTCATTATTAATAAACATTCGGGAATGAATATGAAATGAAAATTGATTTAATTGTGACATATGATTAAGAATATTTTTTTTCAAATTATTTCCATCAATAAATCTTTCATAGACAAAGATCGAAAGATATAAACCAAGTTTTTCTAAATTTGACATTCGATAAAGAAGTGGTAAAATTAATTCATCGTAATATGTCGTTTCCAAAACACATGATAAAGAAAAACACTTAAGATTCGGTATTTTTATCTAGAAAAATAAAAATTAATTCAAAAACAAATTAATTTTGTTTGTAGAACTAACTTGATTTTCAATTTCTTCGTCTGGACGAAATATATGAGTCAATTCAATATAGAGTGTATGAAGTTGATTAAAACGACCATCAAGAAGATAAAGACAGATATAAAAGCTTTGAACCTTGATATTTAATACCAAAAGAGTTGAAGACGATAACTTGGGAGATGGAAAATCAAATAATAATCGAACAATATTATTATATGATGATTCATAAAATATTAAATGAGTTAAATTCAGAAACACAGAAAAGATATGATTGCATATATATTCCATTGTCCACAGTTTATTATAATTTGGATTAATTTCAATAATCAGTGTTGTAATTTGATTTTTATAAATACTAGATGAAGCACTTTCATCTAAACACATAAATAGTATTAAACAACATAATTAACTTTATATATATTCATTATATTTCAAAGATTAGCATACATAGCCAAAAGACTAAGATAATCTTTGATAGAAACAAATTAATTTTGTAAAAAATAATCTCTCGTTCGTATGAGTTCTCTTCTCTAAACAACGTTCACAAAAAAAATTTTTTTTAAAGAATCAACATTTATTTTATAAATACCGTTATGTACTCATTAAGAATATTTTCTAATTTGTGTATATGATTTTTTTTTAATTTTACAACTTTACTCATTCAAATATAAACTAGAAATTAAAGTTATTTAATATATATTCAACTATATTAATAATTTCATCAAAGAATTCATGTTAATTTTAATAAGTATTTCATTTATTTAATATTAAAACAATTCTATTGTGATTTTCTTACCAGTAAAAAGACATCTAGCTGCTTCTTCTTCAATATTATATAGACCGAGTCCATATAAATTCGGATAATCTGCAGCACATAAAATATGTTTCATAGATGATGATTCAAGATCTAACCATTTGATTTTCATACAAATTTCAGGTAGAATTTGTAAACAAAATCGATTAAGTATGACATCAGAAGAAAATTTATTGATAAATTTATTAGATGACCATTGGAGAAAGTTTAAACGACTTGTAAATATTGGATCATGTATTATTTTATTTAGTCGCTCATTGACACCTTGAAAGGAATAAAGAACTTCAAGATTGTTCAGTTTTTTGAAAATTATTAAAAGAATTTCGTCTGGTATATCATTCAATTCGACACAAGAATTTTTCATATTTCTCTTCATTTATCTATTCGTTTGACCTTAGAAAAGTCAATATATATATGCTCGTTTATTGTATTTGACCGATGTCGTCAACAAGAACAATGATAACATATTTTTCAATAGTCTGAATTATTAATGATTCAATGAATTTATAATTAGAAGAATGTTGTTATTTCTTTTTTCTGATTTATTTAATATGTCATTTGATAAATATGAATAGTCCTAGAGTATTATTCTTATGTGATGATCATTTCTTTGGAAGAGAAAAAAAAGAGATAAAAAGTTTATGAATAAGGAGGTGGTTGATCATCATTTAAATACATTGGATAGTGAGGTGGTGGTTTCATATCATTATTATTGTTCACCGTTGATGAAAAATTCATATGTTCTTCTTGTTGAGGACCAAGTGATGGATCAATTAATGGAATTAAATTATTCATTGGATGAAATGATGAAGGTACTGATTGTGAACCTTTTGCTGAATATAATGGAACAGATAAATGTGAAGTCATCATTGGATTTGGATCAAGTAAATGACGTGAAGACATGACTTGAGGCATAATTGATGATGTTGATGATAAATTTGTAGGTTTCTGTGGATAATAAGATGAAACCATTGAATTTGATACAATAGGCATAGGATGATCAGGATGGATATTCTAAAAGAAAAAAGAAAATCTTAAAATTTTTTTTGAGAAAAAAAAAAATACTTGAAATCGTATATGTTGTGATGATGAATTCATATAATCCATTGATGCTGCTAAATTTTCAGTATTTAATGTTTTTTGTGCACCTTGATTATTTGTTGAATTATATGCAGAATAATTTGATGATAAGCCAGTATTTGTCATTTGTGACATACTATTTCGTGATGTTGTCGAGCATATACAAATGAAAAATTCATGTAATATTTCGTCTAATTTTTCCAATTGATCATATCTAAAAAGACAAATATCAGTATA
>CAJNSZ010001046.1:0-15636 GCA_905329745.1 Rotaria sp. Silwood2 | reverse complement strand
TTGCAATAAGTAAAAATTTCTCTACATTTGAGAAATTTTCAATAGAATAAAGAAAATAATTGTAATCCAGTTAAAATGTTTTCATATAATCTTTAATGTATAAGAAAAAGAATACTCTCAATGCACGAAATATGAATTAAATCAAAGCTAAAAGAAAAATTGTTTTTTTTTTCTTTTTCTATAGTATAATAAACAATTTAGTAATGAATGTTGTCTTTGATCTAAGGTAGATACTTCTGTAATTAAATAGTATAATAATCTTTGAATAAGATCTATTTATTAGAGTTTAATCAAATATTGAATATGAAAAAAATGAAAGTTCTAATTATCCATTAATAAAATGTATATGAACTTATATTAAGCAATAGGTCTTATCTATTATTTACATTGAATTAATCAAGATTTTCTATTATATCAAATAATAGTCTATCTAATCATTCTATATGTTCTTAAAAAAACAAATTCTTTTAATTTTAATGTAAGATTGAAGATATTTGTATATGTTGATAATAATTGTTGATAAAAATGGAAAAAATTAATATCCATATCGATGTTAAAATGGCTATTCCTTTAGCTGGTGTTTCATTGGTAACATTAAAGCTGGTGTTCTCTTTCATAAAATATGTTCCACTCTGTTATATTAATATAAAAGAGGGAAACATTTTTTATGACAGTAAACACTAACGGTAATGTTACCAGTGAAACACCAGCTTAAGGAATACCATCTTGTTTTATAAAAAAATTATTTTATTAAATTTATTAAATACAAAAAATTTATTTCATAGATTATATCTTTTTACACATAATCATATTAATTTATTTCTAAACATTGTTCCTTTACAACAATACACAAAACAAAAAAAAAAAAAAAAAAAAAACAATACTTTTCTCTTTTACTTTTAATATACTAATAATCAATCTATTATTGTTGCAAAAGGAAAATAATCTTTGAAATATTTATCTTTTAAAGGTTTCGAATATTCGAATTTTCCAAATAAAGATAGTTCATTTACTTTGGTACAATTACTTCGTGTATCATCTCTTGTATAATGATGTGTTACTCTTTGTAATGCTTTATAATCGACATCAAGAAGAATATTATTTTGAAAATATGTTTTCGTATTACATAGAAATTCTTCAATATAATCATCATGAGCTAGATGATATATACGAAGTTCAATAAGATAATTATATTTAACAATTGATAAGTTCTGATTATCATTCATTAATTTATAAGATTGTTTATAATTTTGTGCATAACTATTATCAATAGATAATTTTTTCATAAAAGGAAATGATTGAGCAATTCGAATAAAAAATTCATGTTCAAAAGGATATTCATCATATAATGATACTTTACAAACATATCGATATAATCCACCTGGAAAATTATTTGTTACATCTTCATAATGTTTCATTAAAAATGGATATGAATAAATATGACATAGACCCTCTTTATTGTTTAGAAAATAATCAACACAAGATATTGTTTTCGTATATAGAAAATCATCAAATGTTCGTTGAATGTCTTCTTTCGATGGTAAATTCATTTCATTATAAATACATTTACGAGAACGAATATCAAATGTAAATTGTTTTAATTGTGACATATGATTAAGAATATTTTTCGTCAAATTATGTCCATCAATAAATGTTTCTTTAACACAGATCGTGAGATCTAAATCAAGTTCTTCTAAATTTGACATTCGATAAATAAGTGGAAGAATGAATTCATCATAATACCCTGTTCTCATTATACAAGACAAAACAAAACACTTCAGATTTGGAATTTTTCTCTAAAAACAAAAAAAAACAAAAGTAAAAACAAAATCAAATTTATTTTCATTTAAAACCAAACTTGATTTTCAATTTCTCTTAATGGACGAAAAATGTTAGCCAATTCAATATTAAGTGTATGAAGTTGATTGAAACGACCATCAAGAAGATAAAGACATATATCAAAAGTTTGAACTTTGATATTTAATACCAAAAGAGATGAAGAAGAAAAACTAGAAGATGGAATATCAAATAATAATCGAGCATTATTTATATATGAGCCATCGTAAAATATTAAATGAGTTAAATTGATAAACACAGTAAAGATATAATTACAAATGTTTTTCATTGTATACAATTTTTTTTTATTTGAATCAATTGAAATAATAAGTTTTGTAATTTGATTTTTAAAAATAGAAGATATAAGTCGTTCATCTAAACAAAAATAATATTAAACAATATCATGAACTTTTCATATAATCATTATATGAAAAGATAAATGACAAATAATCGAACGACTAAGATAATCATTGATAGATAGAAATATTTTCTAGTTATTAAAAATATTATCTGTTTTATTTTTCTTTACATCACTTTGTATAAATGATTCTTCTCTTTTACAGTTTCATAGTTAAACATAAATTATGAAATGAAATTTATTTAATATATATTCAATGTTCTATTCATCTGAATTAATAATTTTTAAGTGTATATATATGTTTATTTTGGTTAGAATTAAAACAATTGCATTGAGTTTTCCTTACCAATAAAAAGATATCTAGCTGTCTCTTCTTCAATATTCTATATACCGAGTGCATATAAATTAGGATAATCAGCAGCATATAAAATATCTTTCATAGACTCAGATTCAATATCCAGCCATTTGATTTTCATATGAATTTTAGGTAAAATTTGTAAACAAAATCGATTAAGTATAATATGAGGAGGAAATTTATTGATACATTCATTCAATGACCATTTGAGAAAGCTTAAACGACTTGTAAATATTGTATCATGTATAATTTTATTCAATCGTTCATTGACTCCTTGAAAAGAATATAGTAATTCAAGATTGTCCAGTTCTTTGAAAATCATGAGAAGAATTTCATCCGATAAATCATTCAATTCGACACATGAATAATTCATATTTATTTTCATTTATCTGTTTTTGTTGCACATTCGACAAGTCAATATTTATATACTTCTTTTCTTAGGGATCAAATAGACATGACGAATTGAAATTCAATTAATCAATTAGATTCACGTTGTTACATAGAAAAAGCAATTACAGTGGTTAATTCAATTTTTATTTATTCAATTTGACTGATATCATCAACAAGAACAATAGCAATATAGATTGTTTTTTCAATGATCAAGATTGATAATCATTGAATGAATTCATAAAAGGAAGAATGTCTTTATTTCTCATTTGTTTAATATGGTCGAAAACAGACTGAAAAAAATAATAATAAATCGAATAAAGAAATGTGATTAATCTAATTCTGACTTAAATACTTTTTTTTATACAATTTATTCTTTAATTCACTTTATGTTTTTCAGTCTTGAGGTGCCTATATCATATGATAACAATGAATAATTTTCGAATTATTCTTATGTGATCATCATTTCTTTGATTTCCTTCTGAATTGCTTTCTAATATTATGAATTTTAATGACTTACAACTATACTTTTATGTTGAAAATGAAAACGAACTTTTTTAATTTCACCTTACTAAAATTCATTTAAAAAGATTTCATTTAGTTTTATTTTCAAAACATTCTACTAAGAAGGTTTGGGGTGTGGGTGAACAGTGAAACAACAATAACACCCACCAACACCCATATTCACACCCACACCTACACCCATACCCATACTCATACCCACCACTACACCCACAGCCACACACTCACACCCACACCCACACTCACACCCACACCCACACCCACACCCACACTCACACCCACACCCACACACCCACACCCACACCCACACACCCACACCCACACACCCACATCCACTCCCTCTTTCCTTCACGCTCACTTACTTCGATCATGTCGGCAAGAACAAGCTGGAAAATATTATGAATAGTCTCAAATTTTCAAAAGAATGAATGCTATTCTCAAAGAATCTCTTATCATTATTCATAAACTAATGTCTTTTTTTGTATGTTGAAATAAAAAGTTGAAAGCTAATAAAAATAATGAAAATGTAATGAAAGATTTTTGAAACTCTAGCTGTATTCAGACTTTTGAAGAAGTAATTTTCCCTCATAAATAATCCTATTTCAGACGTTACTTTCACAGAAAAAACTATACTAACAGGAAATTTTGGAAGCCACTGTAATTATTATTAAAGCAAATGAAAACCATCTATTTGAAAATACAGAACTTTCCAGAAAAAATAAGGGCGTGGGTGTGACTTCGACTGCGAACATAAGTATTTTTCAAAAATGAATGTTATCAGAAGTCACTAAGACATCCATACTCCGGTATTGCATGACTAGTCTTTCTCGAAAAAAACAACAAACATAAGTATCAGAATGACGACCACCGATGAAACAGTTAAGATATGTTCTGTGGACTGCAAATGATTTCGAACCTGTCGTATGCAAGGAGTTTCTGGCAAAAAGACTAAACAAGACATACTTTCATGATTAGAAAAAACTGTTTTGCTAATTCTCTAGAAACTGTTTTTTTAATGTACACTTGAAAATATTTCTTCTTCATTATTTAGTTATCAGTATAGAAATTCAAGAAGAAAATAGTTCATTTACACTCACTATTTTCGAAGAAAATATATGTGAGTTCCACAAAAGATGTCTATTTAACAAATGATAATTATTTTCCCTTATAGTTATAGTTACTTTTATTATCTTTCTGTTTATATTAATCACCATTTTATTTGCTATTTAGTAAAAAAAGAAGAAGTGAGTGTGGCTATCGCGACGATCTATATCCATACTCACAACCATTTCCGTTTAATGACTTGGAACAAGTTAAATACCATTTCAATAAATGATCAGATTGATATTAATTTAGTTTCACAAAAAGACTTGATTAGAAATTTTTATTGCATCTTGAAAATCTATGAAATGTATTTTGATTAAGAGAAATATAGAATTTTGTAGAAAATTCAAATCTGAATGTTTTGATTGCGAATTTGTTTGGAAATATCAAGAAAACATTGAGATAATGGAAAGTATTTACATCAAAATCTATTATTTTGTAGTTGTTATTTAAAAGTATATACCTATTAGGATTCCAAAGTTGCTGAAAACAGGATATGCTGCAGTAAATACTTTTTAATAAACGATTTTGGTAGCACATTTGATAGAATCTCTGCGTATATAAAATTACATCCTGATCTGTTTATTAATACAATAGATGAAAGAAGTTTATAACATCAAGTAATTATATTATTTGTAATTACTTTTGATAATCATTAATTTTATCATCCACACAATATCAAATCATTATCAATAAAATTTCGTCTGTCTCTAAAAATCCATTGAACGATAGTTTAGTTAATTGAATGGAAAATTATTTTTAGTTATTACTGTGAGAGTTGAAATCATGACTTGCAAATGTAAACTAAAGTGGATAAAAAACGTTTAGTATACTATTTTACTAGACAAAAATACTTTCTTCGGTGGAAAAATTTTAGCACATGTTTAGTGTGTAGCTGATTTTTTCATTATTTTACTATAGTTGAAAATTGTTTTATTCATATACTATTCGATGCAAAATTTAATGTGCTACATTTTAGTAAATATTGGAATATGAATCAATTAGTAATTATTGATAGTTAACAGTTAATTAATGCAATTTTAAGTTTCTGTGTATGTCATATGAGCGAACAATAAAAATGAAACAAAAATGAATTAATACTATTTCAAAATGGATCGTATCGATAAGCTTTTCAGAGTGTGTACACTTTTAATTAGATGTAGTATTCATTAGTTTTAACGAAGTCAACTATAAAATGTAATTTTAAATTAGAAAAGTTTAATAGGATTTGAAAGAGTAGATTTTCTCCTTCAAACTAAATATTCCGGTTGACACTGCAGGATACTATTCAAACTTTACAACGCTTTCAAATTATCTGATACAAGAACAACAGAAAAATAGTTGGAAAATATGAATTAAATTACTTTATTATAGAAAAAGGCAATGAAGAAGTTGCATAGTATCATGCGGTGAGAGCCGCGATGTTTAGTTTCAAAGAACAACTGTGGCTGTTCAAGTCCTATTAACTTTTTCTAATTTAAAATTTCATTCCATATTTGAATTAACTCAAACTAATGAATAATACATCTAATTAAAAGTTTACATGCTCGGAAAACCTCATCAAGATGATTCATTTCAAAATAACATTAATTTAGTTTTGTTCCATTTTTTTTCTCTTTCACACGGCATACACAGAAATTAGAAAGATTTTCAAAGTCGCATTAATTAATCATTAATTATTGATAGTTACTAAATGATTCATATTCCAATATAAGAATGCGTATTTTATATCAAAATGTAGTCCATTAAATTCTACATCGGATGATATATAAACCAATTTTCAACTATAGTAAAATAATGAAAAACAAATCAACCATATGTGAAAAGTGTGCGAAACTTTCTTTCTCGAATTTATCTTGTAAGCAACTTCTTTTTGTCAGAATTAAGATTAGTACTTGTATGATAGTTGATCTGTACTCTCAATAACACTTTTTCCGTCTTTTATGAAGGATAAATTCGATAGATTTGTATAACTTGTCTTCTTTTGTTCTGAAAAACCAAGTTCATGTAGGAAAAGTGTATAAAATTGTTTTTGAAGCCTCGATAAGATGAATAAATTATTTCTATTGAGTAGGGACTTATCTCTAATAGGATTAGAGTTATAATTGAAATACTTGATTTTTATGACAAGCATTCTTGTTGTCTCTGTTCTGTTTTTTTTTGTATTTTATCATTTTAATATAATCGTTTAATTGACTTTAAGAAAAAGATTAACTTGACTGAAATTTAGCAAATATTTCATTGATAAATTGAAACAATGAAATAAAAAAGAGAACCAATTTTCTATTTATTAATATCTAAATCCTTCAAGTATTTTAATCTGTTTTATTCGATTGTAGCGGAGAAAAATATTTTAAGGTCAATCATAAATAACACTCAAAGAGATTATTGCAATCAATACAACAATTTCTCAGTGAGGTTAAACAATTAAGTATGTCGTTCTCAAATTAATGACAGAATAATGATGTAACATATTCTTGTTCCTCAGCTTTAGTATTTCTTATGGCATACTTTTAAAATGTACATAAAAAATAACTTATTTGAAGAAGAATTTTTGTATCATCACTTTTGCTTCATGATAACGCAATGTATGCGATGCTTGTCTGTTTTAAATGTATATTATTTTTTCATGTAAGTCTTTTGATTTAATTATGCTGATAATGTGCTGACTATCATTAAAATGAAGTAGTACTGAGAAACAATTATATTTCAAGCACGAGAAACCTATCTGATTCTCGTTTACATTGTCTATGAACAGAAAAACGATGACTTTCCTATTCTACCCCTACAGCTCAATCTTTTGTATTATCTTGAAAGAAAATGCTTTTTATATTCACGTTCATCCTTCTTCAACATTCTTATTAATTTCTCTCTATCTTCAGTTGTACACTATCAGCAAAATGATATTTAATAACACGGAACATATTCTGAATATGACACAATTATCAAAGTCAATTATTAATGATCTTAATCTTGTTACAGAAAGATTTGTCATCCATCTTCCATTTATTTTTTTTATCTTTGGTTTGATTGGATTCATTGGAAATCTTTTCACCTACCTTCATGCTGCACTTCGTTCGAATACTTGTTGTATTTATTCACTCTGTGGTTCAATAATTGATATAATCAATCTTTCTCTCAATTTATTTGCAAGATATCTTTCTCAAAAATATGCAACTCATATTTCATGGTATAGTTCACGTGTTACATGCAAACTTAATATTTTTCTTCTTGCATTTCTTCCTCATTTATCAATTAATTTTTTGCTCATGGCTACCATCGATCGATTTGCTTGTACATGTAAACTTACATCGCCTATACATCGGCTTAATCAACTTAAAACAGTACCATGGATGATCATTATTACAATTATTTCTAGTTGTATTGCATCAATCTATTCAGCTATTTTGTATGATCTTGTGGATGGATCACAGTGTATTTCTACACAACCGCAACTGAATAGTATTTTGTATATAATATTGGGTGGTGTGATGCAACCATCATTGATGTTGATTTTTGTATTACTTACTCGTCGAAATGTAAATCACAGTAAACGACGTGTAGTGAGTATATTGATTTATTTTTTGATAGGGAAAAATATAATGTGTTATAGGGTAGAGTTACAGCGACACGAGGACCACATTTGCAAAATCAATTCATTTTAATGATATTTTCTCAAGTGGTAGTAACAGCTTTCTTATTATTACAATGGATTATTCCCGGTGAAAAATATTCCGAAGAAAATCCAGATTATTTTTGATTAGCGACTGACAAATCCGATTTTTCGAACAAAGCTTCTACTTTTTCTAGAAGAATCCGATTAAAATCGATTAAAATGTTATANACCAGGAAGTAGGAAATTTTTAGGCATAGAATATTAACCCTTTGGGGACGGGGTTTTTTTTGAAAAAATTAAGGTTTTTATCAAAATTCAAACAAATACTTACTCATTTAAAAATCATTAGCAAGAATGTTTTACGATACGATAAGCTGAAAAGCAATCAATTATACACAACCTAACAAATGAAAATTACTCTTTAGACTATTTCCACTCAGTTCTAATTAATTTGGTGTATATGCCATCCTCGAATTTTGAGAAATAGTCGAAGTGGTATATATACCACGCCCGTCCCCAAAGGGTTAATAAATGCTATGAAATAATTCATAGTTACATTACGCTTTTTTTTCTATTTTGAAATGAAAAAAAAGAATCAATGAACGGAAAGAACTCTAATAATTATTTATTATCAAAAAAATGATAAGGAGTTTTAAAGAAATAGAAACGAAACTCATTCAATACAATAACACTCATACAAAATCTTTTCTTATAGACTTCTATATAAGCAGATTATTCAAGTAGGTATTATTGAAAAGTTAGAAAGCTTTATTAACATTCCTTGATCTTGTTCTAATAAATTTTTTGAAAATTCTCACTCATTTCAGTTACTATTATTTTCCTATAGCATCTTACACATAAAAACCATAATAATAAATATCATATTAATCATTAATCTCTTTAATATCAAGGCTCTAAATCCAAAATGATCGTTTTCATTTTCTTGATTTTCAAATAAATTGCGAATATAAGATATCAAGATATGAGATTCGATATTCTATAGACTACACTTTGGAGTATAGATTATTTTAAAAATTATGATCCTAATGAGATCTTACATCTACGTAGTAGACTAGATGATTTTGTCAAAGACTATATCTATAAAATTGTACTTTATACACTACATCAGTACTTAAAGGATTAAGTACATCATTTTTGTTTGTTCAAGAATAATAACTGTTATGATATCTCTTTTATTAATAAATTTCAGTTACATTAAGTAGGATATAATTAAGAGTCAGTGATATTTTTAGAAGAATATCTTTACTATTCAAATGATATGCTGTATTTTATCTTATGTGTAGGAAAAAAAGACAAATAAATTCATACTAAGTGTTAAATAGATGATAGAAATAATAGTTGTGAGACTTTTTTGGCAATTAAAAGAATCCAGATAGTACTATTAAAGTAATATCTTTAGAAAGAAATTTTTGGCATTAGATATATCAATAAACATAATTATTCTTGACAAGAAACCAGTCCTAAATGGTAAAATAGAGCGACATATGCAAGCAAGACACTATATATAACAATATAACAGAATGGAAAGTATTGTGTTTAATGTTGAGGAAATATAGCTCCCAAAAGTACTTCTCTTTGCATATTTTGTTTAAATGTGAAGATAATTAAGTTTTATTAGTAAAATATACTAAACATTGTTCCAAGTTTTTTCATTCTTCAATAATAATAAACGATTAAGATTAAGATATTAAAATGAAACTTTATAAAAGAAATTTATTTTATTCTATTTAAAAATTTTTATGTACTTTGTTTTTATTGTGAATAATTGTAAAATATCTTATGAGAAGATAATATATAACAAAAAGTAACTCGTACTAATTTGGTTAATGATGATTATTATTCATTTGTTTATCTGAAAAATATTTCTTGTGAGTTTTTTTTCTCTTTATAGTCGTGCGTAGATTTGTCATAATAGTTTTTAATGGTCTATAATAATAGTAATACTATTACTAAACTATTGGTTTTTCTTTTCTATTTATTTTCTAAGATTCGTATATTTAAAATTGTGTTGAACAGGAAGGATATTTTCAATGAATAATATGATCAATTATGATAATATTATGAGTGTTGTGATGACATCCAGTGGCGGCGGAGCCTTTAGGCTTGGGGAGGCTCAAGCCTCCCGTAAAAAAGAATTGGGGAGACTCAGATATTTGAAAAAATTTTTACAGATCTCATTCTGGTTTTATTTTTCGGAAGTGATAACCATTTGAACAAGTATTACTTGTTTTTTTAGGAAAAGATTATGTTCAGTCCGATATTGGGCGACAGACATTTATAACTGTATTATTTCCGACACATTTTGTATCGAAATGTCCCAACAGATTAAAATGAAGCTACTAAAACCGATTTAAAATCAAATTTTCTTTTTCTGTTCGATAGATTAAAGGGCGAGAAATCTGTTGATAAAAGATTTTTTTCTAAAGACCTTCTGGATCAAATAAAAAACTAAAAATAAAAGGGCAAGAGTGTCATCCACACCTTTACTCCCATAGGATATGCATGTATATGTGCCGATAAAGCTCTGCATATGCTCATTAGATTCTCCTTTTCAAAAGCTTTCGATTGATATCTAATAACAATATATAAATAATTATTTAGTGATTTTATTTTCTCAAAATATTTCTAAAATTATTTATTTTATTCTGTCAAGATATCTCGAAAAATATGCATTTTTTAATAAAACTCGATTTTTTTCCTAAACGAAAAACCTGATAGTTGAAAAAATACTTGATTTATATACAACAAATGGAACTCTATCAAATGTACGGCTCAAAATTTTCCCTATACTAACTTTTTTTTTCGATGTTTTTCTTCAAACCGTACAATACGGGTGCAATTCACCCATATATGCAAAACAAAAAAGTGCTTTCTAATACTTTTATTCTGTTCAATATGAAGCGAACTAGCTATCCCATAGGTTGTTTGCTTTAAGCAAAAGAAGAAATCTTTAAACCAAATCAATACAAGTCTTCTTGTATAATTTTTGTAGAGCATTTGATGACACGCCTTTTCAAAAGCATTCATTAATTTATCATTTTCCTAAGCCAATATATATGCCAAACAAAATATGTTGTAGTCACTTTAATACATGTGGTAATAATGACATATCTATAGAAACTTGTTATTTGTTATCTTTGTTTGTGAAAGACTGTAGCAATGGCATGAACAATTCTAAGATTTTTATCTACACTATGATCCCTACCTATCAATATAATATGACCTTGAAAGGAAGTTATCAGTTGAATATGTTCCCATATAAGTAATGAAAAGATAAATTTTATTTTACATTTTCTTTTTTCTTTTTTCAAAAATTTGTTTAAAATTTGAAATTGGAGACCATAATCGAAACTATTTTTCATTTTTTTTAAATAAATATTTATCTTCCATTGCAAATGATTTTTACATAACAATATTCTTCTCATTAATACTGATAAATAAATATGCATAAAATCAAGACAGATCAAACTAATTTCGAATGCTAGAAATAAGGTGAACTTAGTTTGTATCCATATGGTATAGAATTGAAATTCCTGTATCAACGCTTAGATTGCTTGTATTATTAAAATAATTTTATTAAATAGAATAAATTTATTTCACAGATTATATCTTTTTACACATGATCATATTAATTTCTTTGTAAACATTGTTTCCATACAACAATACACAAAACAAACAATACTTTTCTCTTTTACTTCTAATATAATAATAATCAAACTATTATTGCAAAAGGAAAATAATCTTTACAAGATTTTGAATACTCGACATCTATGAATAAATATAGTTCATTTACTTTGGTACAATTAATTCGTGTATCATCTCTTGTAAAATTATGTGTTACTCTTTGTAACGCTTCATAATGAGAAACAAGACGAATATTATTTTGAAAATATGTTTTCGTATTAGATAAAAATTCTTCAAAATAATCATCATGAACTCGATCTATCTGAAGTTCAATAAGAGAATAATATTTAACAATTGATAAATTCGATTTATCATTCATTAATTTATAAGATTCTTTCTGATTTTGTGCATAACGATTATCGATAGATAATTTTTCCATAAATGGAAATGATTCAGCAATTCGAATAAAAAACTCATGTTCAAAAGGATATTCATCATATAATGATACAAAACGAACATATGGATATAAACCACCTGGAAAATTATTTGTTATATATTCATAACGTTTCATTAAAAATGGATATGAATAAATATGACATAGACCATATTTATACGGCTCTTGAAAATAATCAACACAAGATATTATTTTAATATATTGAAAATCATTGAATGTTTGTTGGATGTCTTCTTTCGATGGTGAATTCATTTCATTATTAATCAACATATCAGAACGAATATCAAATGAAAATTCTTTTAATTGTGACATATGATTAAGAATATTGTTCTTCAAATTCTTTCCATCAATAAATGTTTCTATAACAGAGACCATGAGATCCAAACCAAGTTTTTCCAAATTTGACATTCGATAAAGAAGTGGTAGAATTAAGTCATCATAATGCAAGGTTTTCAAACCACAAGATAAAACAAAACACTTCAGATTTGGGATTCTCTTCTAGAGAAACAAAAACAAAAATAAACTAAAATTTATTTTCTTGTAAAACTAACTTGTTTTTCAAATTTTTCTCCTGGAAGAAAAATGTTAGCCAATTCAATATAAAGTGTATGAAGCTGATCGAAACGACCATCAAGAATATAAAGACATCCAGAAAAATTTTGAACCTTGATATTTAATATCAAAAGAGATGAAGAAGAAAAAGTAGGAGATTGAATATAATGTAATAATCGAACATGATTTTTATATGAGGCATCATAAAATGTTAAATGGTTTAAATTGATAAACACAGTAAAAATATGATTACATATGTTTGTCATTGTCCAATCTTCATTTTTATCAGGATCAATACTAATGATAAGTGTTGTAATTTGATTTTTAAAAATAGAAGATGAAAGCCTTTCATCTAAACACATAGATAATATTAAACAATATAATCATCTTTACATATACTGATTATATGTCAAAGATTAAAATAAATAGTCAAAAGACTAAGATAATCTTAGACAGAAAGGAATTTTTCATTTAGAAATAAACTCTCCTTTAAACATAGTCCAAAATAAATTTATTATGGAGTAATGATCATTACTTTTTAAATATTATTTTCTACTCATTAAAAATATTTCTGTTTTATTTTTCTTTATATCAATTTGTGTAAACGATTTTTCTCTTTTACAGTTTCATAGTTAAACATAAATTATGAAATGAAGTTTATGTAATATATTCAATGTTCTATTCATCTGTATTAATAATTTCAAAGTATTCATATCTTTACTTTGATTAGAATTAATGCAATTCAATTCAGATTTCCTTACCTGTAAAAAGACATATAGCTGTCGTTTCTTCGATATTATGTAGGCCGAGTGCATATAAATGGGGATAATCAGCAGCATCTAAAATATTTTTCATAGATTCAGATTCAAGATCCAGCCATTTGATTTTCGTATGAATTTTAGGTAAAATTTGTAAACAAAATCGATTAAGTATTATATGAGAAGATAATTTATTGATACATTTATTGAATGACCATTTGAGAAAGCTTAAACGACTTGTAAATATTGGATCATATATAATTTTATTCAATCGTTCATTGACTCCTTGAAAAGAATAAAGTACTTCAAGATTGTCCAGTTTTTTGAAAATAATTAGAAGAATTTCATCCGGTAAATCGTTCAATTCGACACATGAGTAGTTCATATTTATTTTTATTTATCTGTTTTTGTTCCACATTGGAAAAGTCAATATTTATATACTTCTTTTGTTAGGGGTCAAACAGACATGACGAATTGAAATTAAATTAAGTAATTAGTTTCGCGTTGTTACATAGAAACAGCAATTACATTGTTTAATTCAATTTGACTGATATCGTCAACAAGAACAAGAACAATATATTTTTTTTCCAATGATCGAAATTGATAATGAGTGAATGAATTCATAAGAGGAAGAATGTCTTTATTTCTCTTTTCTCATTTGATTAATATGGTCCAAAAGAGACTGAAAAAAAAATAAGTCGAATAGAGAAATGTGATTAGTCTAATTCCAACTTAAATCGTCTTTTTTTGGACGATTTATTATTTAATTCAGTTTTAATTCACTTTATATTTTTCAGCCTTGAGGTGCTTACTGCTTATATCATGTGACGAAGATGAACAATTTTCGAATTATTCTTATGTGATGATCATTTCTTTAATTTCCTTCTGAATTGGTTCCTAATATTATGAATTTTAATAACTCACAATTTTACTTGTATGCAGAAAATGAAAACGAACTTTTTTAATTTTTCATTACTAGAATTCATTTTGAAAGATTTTACTTTGTTTTATTTTCAAAATATTCTACTAAGAAGATTTGTCACAAATTTTAGTTAATGAACATTAAATTGCATATCATTGATTATCTTCTTTATGATGAATTTTACAAACCTTCAAACGACATTTTTCTTCTTCAACAAATCATCTATTAACAATAAGTTCGAGATATTTCAAACATTAATTGCAATAAGTAGATGCATCTGATTTCATATAAAATGGACTTTTCAAAGCTGAAATCAATCATCATATAGAATGAGTTAATAGAAAAATTTTGAAAGAAAACATAATCTATCATATATAGAATAATTTTGAGCAAGTTACTAACAGCTGTTTATCTCAGATGACTCATCTGATAGCACACTGACTATGTGTTTAACATACACAAAAACTTCATGTAGCTTCTATATGGTTAGATAGTGTCTATGGTGAGCTTAAGTGACTAAGCGGAAGCACTTTGAGTCAGATCGACCATTTGTCTAGGGCTACAACTAGTAATAGTTGTAGGAATAATATCGGACTTACGAAATGGTCTCCGAACAGCACTCTACACCGCAAGATAGGCGAAAGGCAGGAGATTTTTCTTCTATTTTTTGATTCTTAAATACGTTTTATTTAAAAAAAAAAGAGAATATACATGCACAAGATACAGCATGAAAAGTTCTACGATCTGCAATGTAAAGCTTATTTTAATTGTGTAGTTTTTGTTTTCCAAAAAAAAACAATTCTGTGGGATCAAGTTTCGTCCTTTTGAAAACCTGTCGCACAGATTTTTGTTTTTTTTTTGAACATAAAAAGCATATGATTAAAATAAACTGTTGTTTGTAAACTGTGAGCTTTTCACATTGCATCTTGTGGTATGTTCTCTTTTTTAATTTAAATGTATTTAAGAATCAAACTATGAAATGCAAAGTTCTGTTATGTATTATGGGTCACCCGTTATATTGAATATTATTCAAAGACTGATTGCATCAATAATAAACATGGGTCTTATTGAACTTGCAGTCTCTTCATCGTGGATGCACAACTGACAAATTTGACGCTTGATCCGAG
>CAJNSZ010001045.1:14855-37775 GCA_905329745.1 Rotaria sp. Silwood2 | reverse complement strand
CAATACGCAGTGAGACGTGTTCGTAAGTAGTATTGAGGAAAAGAATCATACTTTTCCATGATCTATTTTGAACTCTGGTTAAATGAACTGAAATTGAACCGTATTCTTCTATTACAGGCTTCGTAGTCCCTATAAAGGATTTCTTTCTGGCGTGCAATAATTACTATCAGTAATATTTTTGTCTGTCAGATTTTTTAACCAATGATTTTAAACAAAAGTATGATTCTTTTCCTCAATACTACTTACGAATACGTCTCACTGCGTATTGAATGTAGGGCAAAATTATAATGTAAACGCATCAACAATTGGAGAATCTTATTATAGCGAACATCCCAAGTGCATTCTGAGCGATTGTGTTTAAACTCGATCACTGCTTAGTGAAAATATTCTTATAGCGTATCATCTAAAGTCTTCCATTGACTTGCTGGAATTCTTTTAAAGATTAATATCACAATATAGTTTATCATTATTATGATAATAATATCAAAAATAGTAGACAGGCAGGGCAAACAGGCTAGGAGGAGTGTAAGCCTGTCACAGGCAGCCCAGACCTGCAAAAAGTCAGTCTGTTTGGATCTTTGGTTCAAATGCAGACTTTTACAAAGGCTTGTTCAACATTGATCTTGATTATACTATAAATGCCTTCACAAAACAGCAGAGATCTATGAATTACTAAAATAGGTATCTAAAGTACGACATGAATATCCGGGCGTACTATGACAATTCTAGTGTCATTGCCGTAATATCAGGTATCCAATCGAACCTGAAACTCGTAGAAGAGGTGTAGAAATCCCAAGAATCTCACCAGCACAACGGTAATGCCAGAAGTACGAAGTCGGTCGCTACAATGTGTTTTTAATTTGATCTGAATATTTCTCTCGGCCATAATAAGACCTAATAATATTGCAATCTTGCCTTTCGTCAGCTGTGAATTTATACTCCAACACAAGCATGAAACACATCGAACTTCAGCATTAAGAAAAAAAATAATAAAATTAAGAATTTCACTAAAAAAGATTTTTCATCTTGTAACAGATCTGATTCCCATGGAGGGGCGATTTTCTCTCTAATTTTATTATTCTTTTTTCAGTACCATTACGCAGAAGTTTAATTGACATATATCCAAATGCCAAATGGGAACAGAACGGTATCACTGTGCTTGGAGGAAATAAAAAAGGCAATGGAATCAATCAACTCTCGAACCCTTGCGGTTTATATGTTGATGATGAACAAATTATCTATGTCGCTGATTGATCAAATCAGCGTATTGTGGAATGGAAATGGGGGGGGGGGGGCGAGTGGCCCAGTGGTTTCAGGCGAAAATGGACAAGGAAGTAAGGCTCATCAGTTGTATAACCCACAAGATGTGATTGTTGACAAAGAGACAGATAGTCTCATCATCTGCTATGGTTCGAATAAGGAAGTAGCTCGATGGCCTCGTCGAAATGGGACAAGTGGAGAAACGCTCGTCTCCAACATTGATTGTGTGGGTTTGACAATGGACGAGAATGGATCTCTTTATGTCGTTGACTATGGCAAAGATGAAGTAAGACGATATCGAAGAGGAGAATCTCAAGGAACAGTGGTTGCAGGTGGCAATGGACGTGGAAATCGTTTCGATCAACTCTCTTCTCCCGCATACGTATTCGTCGATCGAGATCATTCAGTGTACATATCTGATTGTGGAAATGATCGTGTGATGAAATGGGTGAAAGGTGCAAAACAAGGCATTGTCGTAGCTGGTGGTCAAGAACATGGAAATGATCTTACACAATTGTCATATCCTCAAGGAGTCGTTGTCGATCAATTGGGCACTGTCTATGTAGCTGATGCAGAGAATGATCGAATCATGCGTTGGCCTAAATAAGGCACACAGGGAGGTGTGATAATTGGTGGAAACAGTGAAGGAGAACAATCGAACCAACTCAATTGGCCCATCGGTTTGTCATTTGATCGACAGGGCAATCTTTATGTCGTCGATAACGGAACTCATCGAGTACAAAAATTCAATATCGACTCAAATAACTAAGAGACTTATACTTTCTTTGAACATTTGTATGCATCGCTTAATATTAAGAATCTACTTTACTGCCTTGAAATTCTTCAAAAACCCAATAAATATCACTCTAGATCTAAAATTCTACACATTCTATGCTAAGGAAATCTTGGAAGCCGAAAAAACAAAAAAGTGAAACCGGCGAGGCACGTGGCTGAATTCCTCCAAAAAGGAAGGCTTGGAATGCTTGGGAAAGCTCGAAAGACTTGGAATTTTTCGATTTTCAAGCATTCCTAAAATCTCATGCCCACTGGAACGCTATTGATACGAGTAAGCGTGACATCCGTTCGTCACACGTACAAAGTGTGATTTTTTTTGTTATTAGTTCATTTGTATGAACCAATAAATAACAAAGAAAGTACACTTATACGACCATTAGTGGAAGCTCATATTCTTTATTATTTTAAAAAAATTTTCAATTGTTTTAAGTTTTAAAATTTTTCTATTATTTAAATTTCTTTTATTTCTAGATTAAGTAATTCTTTTTTGTGGACGACACATATATTTTCGAAGAAAATAGTGAGTGTAAGTTTTAAGGCCAAGTTTTCGCCGCTCTCCCCCCTCCCCCCTCCCCATTACAGACACCATAGCAGCGGAAGAGAACATTCCAGACATACCCCCCATTACAGACCTTAGCAATCAATAATAAAAGGTGTTAGATTTTGTCGAGTTTTTTTCGGAAAATTGCTCAAGTTGTAATTTTGAAAAATCATGAACATTATTATTTGTCAGTTGGTTAATATATATGATAGTGTGTAAAATCTTCTGTAGACATGATGAATATGTAAACAGACTTATTTGTCAATTTTTTCAATGATCATAATAATAAGAATGTTAAATTAAGAAAAACGAATTTAAAAAAAAATGAAAAATAATGAGCGGATAGCAACAATGAAAACAAAAAATAGGGCGCCCGTAAAATGAAATAAAAAAATTGTCTTCGAAATGCAGAAATCAGAGAGATTATTATTTCAGTGATTGATTATCGTGCAAAACAATTATGGCCTACGAGAGATTTTTCACTTCACTTTTTTTGTGTTAGTTTAATGAACGTAGAGAGTATATGTGAGTTCCACATTTCAGCCCCAAAGGGACTGCGCTAACAGGCTTTTTTATTAATATTTTTTTAATTCTTACGTTATCGTTCTGTAAGATTTAACTCTAATCATAAAGGTACCATGAAGTGAAATTATTCTTGACGTCTGTTTAAAAAAAACGAAGCAACAGTTACCATAATATTTGTAGGATAAAAATGCGAATTATCATTTAGTTACTCATAGCTATCCTGGGAACATATATCCTGATTCTCTTTTTCCTGTCACGATCTGCGGAGGAAGAAAAGCCCACAATATTACGCCTTCATCTCAATACTCTTTCCACCGTGTTGAATAAATAAATAAACGTGAGAAGTTGCTACAATACTAATTTGAATTTATATGGTTTATCTATTAAAAGAATATATATTAGTTTGTTTCAACTACATCGCAAGGGAATCATAATCTCATCCAGGTCTTTTCTTCCCACACATTCAAAATCCTAAAAAGATAAATTCTGAAATTTTTCGCTGAATTCATATTGATTTGAATTCGAAATAAAATTCTTATGTTTTATTTAAAAATTGTTTCACCATCAGTTGCTGGTAACACACCAACACCAAGTGGATCAATAAGAAATGGACAACCAGTAACAAATGCTAATTCAGCCAAGACAAGTAGTAGTAAAGTATCTGAACAACAATATTTTCGTGTTCCATTCATTTATTCTAATGATCAAACTCGAGAAACAAATGATGAGCAAAAACAGAAAGGATGGCGGTATGCACATTTTGATGGTAAGATATGATGTTGCCGTTGTTTTCTGTTCTTCACTGAAAAAAATCTTTCGTAGGTAAATGGGCTGCACGTCAAATGGAAATTCATCCAAATAAAGAAGCCATACGTGTTACAGGTGTTAATGGTACGGATATGTGTGAATTAAGTTTAGATGAAACAGGCCTAACATCAAAGAAAAGTGCTGAAATTCTTGAAATCGATTTTGAACAAGAATGGCTTAAACATGGTGGTCGAGAATATTTAAATTCACATTCCGGAAGAATCAGTTCAAAATATGTTGTTCAATTACTTCAAAATTATCGTTAAAAAGTGGATTGAATTCACAGTGGACAAAATAAAATCAAAACATTGTCTTTTCTTTCTTTTTTTCGATTGTTAGTGAAACTTTTCTCATGTTGTTTACCAAAAAAGCTTACAAACATCTAACCGTCTGATTCTGTTTTTTTTTGTCGTTATTATATATTAAATTTATTCTTTTTTATTGCTATGTGACAAAGGAGCAGGGTGTGGTTGTGGGTGTGGGATGTGAGTGAGGGTGTGAGCGAAGAAAATAAGTATTCTCATCCACATCCACACCTCACACCCCATATATTTTTTTTTGTTAGAATACATTGACGAAGGTCATTTACTTGTGCCTGCACTGTCGACGTATCTAATGAGAACATATTAATTGATAGGAACTATTTATTGAAATAATTATCGTTATTTTTCACAAGTATCTTGAGCGTTTTTTTCCAGATAATATACATATTGACTTGACATAAACCTCTCCCCAGAATAGAAGGCCATGACCTTTTATTCTGGAAGGGGATTTAGCCCTGTTTTGAGAATGAGAGTATTTGTAATTTGAATAACTGTCTATTATAGTTATGAAATGATATGGAACATATATTGAAAATTTGCATCTCATAAGTCGATTTAGTTTACTCATTCAGCAGATCATACAAATTAAAGAAAAAAAACTTAAACAGCTAATACCATTGTAACAGTTACGTCAGGACTCATATACGTATTTAAATCAATTTGGTCTAGCATTTTCAGAAGTGTGTTAATTGAGTTATTTAATATGTTAGTAGAGATTTTTATTCTTGAGAATGAATATCAGTTTTTACTTATATTTAGCAACTAGTCGTCGTTTCAATTCGATTGATGTTCGTTTTATCTAAAGAATTGTTGTTAAGTTTTTTGTTTGATTATTTTTTAGAAATGCATCTGGAATATAACAATTATGAAAATTAAATCAAAAATTTTCTTATCAGTGCAACATAACTAAGAAAGTGAGAATGTAAACGATTGAATAGAAATATCAGTTTTTACAGACTATTCTCATACTACATCCATGTATCAATTCCATTACAATTAGATCTCTACGTTTATTTACTTATCCAGATGATGTCTGCATTTTCGACATTTTTATACATAATCTTTTGATAGCTGTGTTTTTTTTTCGTAATTTTCATTCTGACATTGTTGAGAGAGATATGCATTAAGGAGTCTACAATAATCGCTCTCCGATATTAGATCCTACAACATTTTCTCATGAATAATACTTTATTAGAACTTATGAGTTAAAACTTCATTTTTGAATATTTTGAAATAATATGTCAACGCTATTCTTATCCTCACTCTCAATCTCCAATGTTGTCGGAGCAAGCATTCAATGGTTAACAGTTGTTTTATCACTATACTTTTCATTTAGTTTTATTTTAAAGAAGAAGATACCACAGAAAGGGATCTCTCAACGAAGAATAAAATTTATGAGATAAAATTCTTTCATCATCTTTTTTTTTAACATAATAGTTTTATTGATCCCATCTTTAGGGTTACCAATTTTCATATACTGTATAAAATAAGAAGATTCTGTCTCTTTTATCACACCTCCTATTACACATTCTCCACAGCGATATGGTAAAAAAGACGTCACAATGTATAAGAAAAATGAAGATTCAAGAACATGGAAATACAAAAGTACCATATAATATAGTTTAGAATGATGTTCACATTATTTCGTCAAAAAAAAAGAGAGAAATGAGAAAGAAAATAAGGGTGTTTCGAAAGGGTGCGGGTATTGGTCTGAGAACAAAAATGAACACTCACCCGTCTCCTCACTCACACACACACACACACACACCCTCGTTATCACATCACTAGTAATGCTAGAATGCAACTGACATGATCGAACAAGATTCCATTAAATTTTTAAAACAAATGAAATAGAATTAGCTCATGTGGTTTTCAAGGTAAGTAAAATTTTTTTAGAAAAAGAAGTCAAAAAAAACTTTTAATAAATTATTAGAAAGGATTGACCTGGATATAAATAATTATGGCAACTATTCTCAACATTTGATAAAATAAAATTGAAAATATCTCATTATCTTTATGTTACTATTTAATGAGATGAGAACTTTTGGTCAGACCTAAGTATTTTAATGTTTATGTCACAATAACAGGAATTTAAACTGATTTTTGCATTGAAAACAAGTTTTTTCTGAGATGTTTGTTTTGACCATGCTGGTACTCTTCGTTCATCAACAAGATTATACTATGAATGAATTGAAGAAAATTGTGGTAATGTTCGAACAAAATTAGTTCTTGTCATTTGTGTCAGTAATGGGACTATTTAGTTGAAATCGTTTAAGTTTTCCAAATACTCTCTGACCGATTTAGACGAAGCTTTTATGACTAAAAATTTGAAAATGAATGTTTTTCTTCAATCTATTTTCAAAAATAAAAAAAACAATCTTTAACAAAATGCTTAGCATCCATATAATTGATGTTTTTTTGTTTACCAATAGACGTGGAAACCTCGGATTTAAATCCGAGAGTTATGTGTACTTCAAAAAGTGAATGAGACAGATGCGTCATCCTAGAATGTGTGAACATGAAAATTATCCTGGAAAACATTTTCTGTAAACACTTGATTTCTATTGACTACTGCTCAACCAATAGGATTTCGAGGCAAGTAGAGTACAGATTCGAGTTTTCCACCCCAGAAAATCTTGAAGTATCATCTCTGTGATCGAAAAATAGAGCTCTAATTGTGGATCAATTAGAGCGTGAACAAACATAGAACCAAAATCTGTTTAATTATCTTTAATAGGTGAGTTAGCCTTCTTGTTTCTTTATGTTTTATATACCATTTTGTAGCTCGTGAAATTCTCTATTGCATGGTATATAATAGTTGGGGTTTTATTTGACAATGATAGGAAAAGTTTTTTACAAAAGCATGGATGGATCGATCTTCGCATAGGAAAGCATAGGGAATAATGACTATTTTTATAATAACTCAGCAATGACTCAGCCAATCATTCTCATCTTCGAACTCGACCGAGATATTGTTGAGACTGAACTGTGTAGAAAATTTTATTGCGATCGGACTCTCCTTTCAAAAGTTATCGTGCAGACGGCCAGACACACTGACCGAATCTAGAGTGCACTCACTTTTTGAGTACACAAAAAGTTTTTATTCGTAAAATGAAAACAAATATATATTTGTATGCAGCTTTTGTTTTTACTTATTCACTATTCGTTCTGTGCTGCGTACAATGATACACAAAAAATGAAATTTAAATGCATTCTTGAATCTTATGATCATTATTTGTGTCACTGTTTGCAAGATATTTTTTTGTCTCTTAGTTTTGATTCAATTTTGACTTGAAATCACAGAAAAATCATATTGGCAAGATCTTATTAAAAAGACTCCATAATTAATCAATTTCTCTTAATTATTACTCTTGTTTTTCCAGTTAACAGAGATTAGTGAAGATTCTAAACAAAATTGATACATTTCACATCTGAATCTAAGTAATTACCGCTGCTATTAACAAGGCACGTCATTCATAGACTTTAAACACGTATGTATTATTTGAAAATATCTGCAACTATATTCATACCCTAACAGATTTAGATTTCTTAAATCTGATCCCCTTTGGTTAAACTTTATAAATAACGTCTATATATGTGATCATATGGGTATAAACATACACACTTACATACGCATTTTATTTCACATGACTCTTTTCGTCGAGAGAATACTGCATATTTTCACTGTCCTTATCAGTAATTAATAGATAGGTTTTTTTCTTAGTTATCAACTATAGTGAGGGCCCGAACAAAGCATAGTCATTTTTATTCTTGGTAGATATATAAAAAAACTACAAATAAAGGTATAAAATGTGAGTTTCTTCTTCTCTTTCACTCAATAAAACATTCACAATTTCTCTTCGACTCCTTAATATATTGGAAAAAAAGGGATAAAGAAAATAATCGTCTTATCAAATGATACGGCGATGAATTTTTCGAAGATTGTTATATAATAGTGCCGACCGGTGGATGAATAGTATTGATATCTGCTGTATTCGATCAAAACGAAAATTTTACTGTATGTAATGAGCATCAAGAATTACTGTATATGTAGCAGTATACATACGTACAAGGAGGTGATTGTACAAAACGTTGATTACTTTATTTAGACTACAATATCAGTTGCGAGCTACATTGTTTGAGATGACGAACCCAAGTGGTCGTTCGATAGGCAATTCGACTCGTCGATTTGAGGGTATCGTGCCCATCGAAATTTCAAATCGAGAGCTCAGATTTTCACTTTCCCCTAGATCAAGGACTCGGCGATGGGTGAAGAACTCAATGCCTTTCCGACTACTTGAATGATTTCAACCTAGAGTTTAAAATAAAAAAAAGAATGTTGATAGGTGTCTCAATTTTGACTGGGAAAAAACTTTCGAATAAATGCAAAGAAACAGATGTTCTTCTTTATCTAAAATTGTCTTACAAGTTTTTAAAATTCTTAAAAGAAAAATCTTTAGGGATTTCATTTTCCTGTAGAATAATTTAAAAGTAAAATTTCAGAAATTTAATATTTTTTATAATTAAACAATCAGTTTTAAGCAATTTATTATCAATTTAAATTTTTGAACAGCAGTCTTTTAGATACAATAATATTTCTAAAGCTAAATGAATTTTCTTGGTTAGGGTTTAAAGGTTGAAGATTCACCAACGGATTTTTTTTTCAAAAAAAAAAAACGAAGAAAAATTAAGTGGTGAAGGAAAAAAAGGAACAAGTATTTGTTTCTAAGACTGATAGGAATATTCTTTACTATTTTACTCTTTTGGTTTTTTCGTCTTTTTGATTCAATTTTTTAGGAAATCACAGGGGTTAGCAAAAGATCCAATCAATATAATGTACATTAAGGATAATCTAATGGGTATAACATTTATAAGACTCATTTCAAACAAACTTTATCCACTCAAAATTAGCTTCAACTCTTAGGATTGTATTTTTTTTTGCTCGAGTACTCGAAATTCCGTCAAGGAGTCGAACCTATGTCTTTGATAGGACAGTTTTCGAGTACTTAAGATTCGATGGCTAACGAAGGTTCGAAAATAATAACAGAGCGAGAAAAAAAGTATACTTCTCATTTTCGAGCAGTCATCGAACCCATCGTATGCATTTTATTGTCTGTCTGGGACCTTTTTTCAGCCAGCTTTGATATAATATTCATACCTCCAAGTAAATTTTTAGTATTTCTGACACATGAGAAATATGCAATCTGTTTCTTTTTGCTCATTATCAGTCTCCTTTTTGGTTTCGTCTTAAATAGCATGTCTCACTTTGTTTCTTTTTGATTTTGTTGGCTGTGTTGTGTCACTCTGACAACCAAATATTTAAAGTATGACGAACGCGACCGAACCTATGAACATTAATGATAAATCATCAGATGTGATCGATGTCATCATTATCGGTGCTGGATTTTCTGGTTTGTATATGCTATATAAATTGCGACAACAAGGATTTTCAGTAAGAGTCTTGGAAGCTGGTGATGGAGTTGGAGGTACATGGTATTGGAATCGATATCCTGGAGCACGTTGTGACATTGAAAGCTTGCAATATTCATACTCTTTTAGTGAAGAACTGCAAAAGGAATGGCAATGGTCAGAAGTTTTTGCGCCACAACCAGAAATTTTACGTTATGCTAATTATGTTTCTGATAAATTTGATTTACGTAAAGACATTCAATTTGGAACGTATGTTACTGCTGCAATATTTGATGATAATCATTCATGTTGGGAAATACAGACTAAATGCGGCAATCGTCTATTGGCCAAGTTTTGTATTATGGCAACAGGTTGTCTTTCTGCGGCTAGAATTCCTAATATTAAAGGACTCGATCAATTCAAAGGTTCTTACTATCATACTGGTCAATGGCCACATGAAGGTGTCAACTTTTCTAGACTTCGTGTTGCAGTTATTGGTACTGGCTCATCTGGTATACAAAGTATTCCACTTATTGCTGAGCAAGCTAGTCATATTTATGTATTGCAACGGACACCTAATTTTAGTATACCGTCACGTAATCGACCATTGAATATGGAAGATAAAGAATGGTGGCAATCGAATTATCCTGACTATCGGCGTAAAGTTTTGGACACACGTGGAGGATTTCTAGTGAAAGGTATGGAAGAGAGTACAGCATGTGAGTTAACAGTAGAAGAACAGTTAAAAACATGTGAAACATATTGGCAATTGGGAGGCTTAAACTTTTTATTGTCTTTTACTGATCTTTTAACCGATAAGAAAGTTAATGATATTGCAGCCGATTTTGTACGTAATAAAATTCGTCAAGTTGTTAAAGATCCTGCTGTTGCTGCGAGTTTATTACCATCCGGTTACGCTATAGGTGCTAAACGTTTATGCGTGGATACAAATTATTATCAGACTTTTAATCGTGATAATGTGACACTTGTCGATCTTCGTAATGGGTCTATTGATGAGATTACAGAAACAGGAATTCGAATTAAGGACAAAATTTATGAAGTTGATATTATTGTATTTGCTACTGGTTTCGATGCTATGACTGGACCACTACTGAAAATTGACATTCGTGGACGTTCTGGTAAAAAACTTCGTGATAAATGGGCAGAAGGACCACGTTCATATCTTGGTATTATGATTGCTGATTTTCCAAATTTATTTACAATAACTGGACCTGGTAGTCCATCTGTACTGACTAATATGATACCTACTATTGAACAACATGTCGATTGGATAGCAGAATGCTTAAACTATATTCGAGTTCACAATTATAATACGATCGAACCAACTTCAGAAGCCGAAAATGCATGGGCTGATCATGTTAATAGAGTTGGTAATAGTACATTATATCCTACTGTTCAATCTTGGTATACAGGAGCAAATATTGAAGGAAAACCAAGAATTTTTATGCCATATGCAGGTGGACTCAATGTATATCGGCAGAAATGTAAGAAAATCGTTGATGAGGGCTACCAAGGTTTTGTCTTCGCCAATAGTACATCGACATTGCCAGTTATAGTTCCCTAACATCTACAACAAGAATATGACGGATAATCAATATTGCAACATCTATTGTTGAAAAATTGTTTGAATCATACTTTTTTGTTTTTAATTATTCATTTAAACTTTTTAATTTCTCTTCCTTATCATATGTATTGCTTTGAATATTTGTTGAAATAAAGTTACAATTAAAGTAAAATAATAAATTAATTATAAGTTCTATGAACAATAAATTTCATTAAATGATTCGAATAAAATATTAATTTAAATTAAATATGACGTTTCAAAAATCGATGTTGTCTTCTTCAGGGGCTAGAGACGACTTTAACGACGTGTTTTGCTTCTTTTTCTTCAATCGTGTCTTAGTGGAACAGAAAAATGGTGATATTAGTAGGAGATTCGGACTATTTATCTATTTCTTCTGTCCAACGATGATATGATTAGAGAAAACGAAAAAGAAAAATGATTAAAAACCATCCATAGAGTCACCTCTATGCTCTGAAGAAGACAACACCCATTATCCAAAGATCATACTAAATTTAATTTAATGAATTTTTTTTTAAATAGAACTTATAATTAATTTATTATTTTATTTTAACTTACTTTACTTAAATAAATAATAATAAATAATATCTATAATAAGGAAGAGAAATTAAAAAGTTTAAATAAATTATCAAGAATCAATATTCTTCCTCATAAGCAGAACATACGGAATCATATGGTGAATAAATTATTGAACATAACATGAGACTCAACAATAGTTTCTGTTCTACTAAATTTTGTAACTATTTACGGTAAAACATTCAAGATCATTATGATAATTATCGAATTGCCATCTTCATACTCTTGTAAGTAGCAAAAATATTGCAAACTATCATCTTACTGAGATCTACACAGACCTAATTCGAAATACTCACGTCAGTTAGTTTTCTCAATTTCCTTCCACTATGCCTGGATGTGGATGTTAGTGTAGCTGTGGTTGGTAAAGATGGTATGGGTGTTGGTCTCCTCTTCACCCAGATCTACACCCACCAGCCACACCCACACTCACCCACACATCCACACACCCACACACCCACACACCCACACCCACACCCATACCCACACCCTGCTACACTCACCGTCAAGTTGATGTGTTTGAATTGAATGCACTTGAGTGGCATTTTCGTACAGAAACAAAAAAAACAAATAAAGAATGGTGCACTCTGTTGAGTGTGACAGTTGGTTTCTTCCAACTTGAACAAGAACAGCGTAAAATTAATATTCATGTATAGGAACGTTGTCCATATTTGTTGAATCGCTGCAACTAATCGAACTCAGCATCATGAGCAACAGTTTATCGTCGAATCAACGTTGGTTGGGCGTACTTTCTGATGAGTTGTTTCTTGACATTTTGCAATATGTTGATCCTATCGATCATCGTCGTTTCAAACGTCTCAACAAACGAATTGATTGCATTATTCAAGTTCTGAGAGTAAATATTGTTGTTCAATGTCAAAAAGAAGCTGAGCCTGATTGTTTATCGAGTTTTGTTCCAACACAAATCATTCGTTTGAAAATTAGTGCCTACTGGTTGTCGTTGAATTTAAGAAACGTTCCATGAAAAAATAAAAATTCCGAAAACATTAGGGTCAAACGATTTTGAATCTAATCCCATAGGAATTTAGGCCTGAGCGTATTATATATGAATTCAAAATATTACGGACTACAGATCTACCTATGGTCAGCTAGGACGAACCAACTTGAGACATTCACAAAAAATATCGTCAAATAATGCAAAACAATTCAACTTTTAGTTTCTGTGAATCTTTTCTTTCAAATTCTTCCAGTGTTCAAATTGAGTCATATAAGAGTCGATAGAGCTTGGCTTGCGCTGTAAAATGGTATATATGACATTTTTATCAGTCTCGATATTGAAACCAAAATCTCAAAAAGAATGTGTTTTCTGCGTACACGATTTCATGGTTTTTTCAGTATTTTGACCAAATGCCTAGATCAAACATCAATCGGCAAAAATATTTATATACTACTTTGTAGCCCATTTAATCCTGGGTCGAATCATGTATGGCACATTATTTGGAAACGTTCTTACAGTGAAATAGCTAAACTTAAATATTGTCCTCTCAATGAAATTAAGCGTAACTTGATATTTATATTTGTGGATTTTTTTCTTATAATGTTTTTACTATTCAAGTTGAATCCGATACCAATCGATAGAGTTTGACTCGCTCTACAAAACGGTATATATGACATTTCTTTTCAGTCTCGATATTGAAGTGAAAATGATGTGTGTGTATGCGTGTGAGTCCAGAGAAGGTAGATAAGAACATCAATACCCACACCACACACCCACCTACATCTACACTCTCTCTTTGAATTTCATGATTTGTATATTAGTATTTTTATAAAAATTGAACTAATAAACTAATGAAAAACAGAGACTCCTCGTGGTTATACAAAAAAGTACAAGAAGATAGATTGTGAGCTGAAGAATCGGATAATACAATTGTTTGATCCTACTGGAAGACTTCTGATAAAACAACTGCTTTTTTATTAAGAACTACCGTCAAATCTCATTTAAATGATCAAATTAGAGCAAACAGTAGCTCAACTGATTGCATAGCACAGCAACAGAATGAATAAAAACGTCGAGTCAGTGTTTTTTGTAATGGCTTTAACTCATTTAGAAATAATGAATTATGAAAAAACATCGACAGAAATGTAGAATTTCAATGGCTTTATCCTGAAAAAACAAGATGAACACTCACGGACGTCGTAGCAGAAGGATATCAGTTTTTTCTAAAAAAAAAAGTACTGCAATTGTTGATTGAATTAGGATTAGATACTCTATACTTGTTGAATTGTGCTATTATCACTCATGGTGGCGAAATCCTGCGGTGCCGTTAACTTCTGTGGTTCTCAAGATTTGACACTTTACGCTAGTCCTGAAGATTGAAAGTATTTTTGAATATCTTGGTTATTTTTAAAGTCTTTTAAAACGTTTCTTCAAAAGCGACTTAACAAGGCAAGTATTTATTTGAGTACAATATTAATTTTCCGACAGTTGTTAAGCATTAAAGTAATGTTTAGATTTGCAGAAGCTAAACTCATTTGTTCTCTCTTCTGTATCTTAGAAAACGTCAAAATACTTAGCAAAATGAGGATGTGTGCCTGTTAATTGTTGATATCGATTGTACCACAACAAATAAATAGTTCTTATAGAGAAGAAATTTTTAGAGAAGAGTTTTGAAGAAAAAATGAATCAGGTATTGATTAAGTTTAAATTAAAAGTCAGTTCAATTGGTGTCATTCGATGAAAACTCATCAGATATATAGTTTATTTATTTATGTGAATTCATTTTTTATGTTAAAAAACAAATGATTTTATAAGGAAGAATTTAGCGTTAACAGAGTAGATTCCATGGAGCTGTATTGAAGTAAAGATGCATAGCTGTGAAGCCACCAATATCTTCGAAAAATTTTTCCAAGCAGGTTGGTACAATTCTCATAAACTTCTGAAAATTAATAAAAAAAATAAATGAAAACTGTCTTCCAATATTTATTTGTCATACTAACCGAAACTGCTCCGTAAGGTACAGCCTCTGTTCGTTTTGTATATTCATATTTGCCGGCAAGACCCCATCCAAATCCTGTCAATTTACCTTTGTTATACAAGAGAAAGACAGGAAAGATTTGGTCACATTTATTGTCGAGTGAGTTTTCATACCAATAATGAACACCTGAAAAGAAATCTATGAAAATAACAAGTTTTTTTAACCAGATTATGTAATTTACCCATCGATGGAAAACATGAACCTAATACCCATTTCGTTGCATTTATTGTATTTTCATACAATGGTGATTGAACTGAGTCACGAATAGGATCAGGTCCATTTTGTAACCAAAGACCAGTGCCTGAACCTTCGAGTTTAAGACGGGCTTCATCTCGTCCTGATGTACAAATGGTTTGTGGATCAACAAAATATGCTGTCAATACATAAGAATCGTTGCCTGCAACTGTAGCTCGATTATACATTTTCTGTGTATCAAATTTATAATATTGTGTTTTGGCCATGGAGACAGGAAGCTTTAAAAATAAATAAGAGATTATAGAAGAACAATCAAAACAACTTACTGCTAATTGTACACCAGCAATAGTACCTTTTATATCATAGATCAACACCAAAGCAATATCATTGTCTTTTATGAAACGTTGTCCGAGAAATTGTCCTTCAATCATATACAGAAAACTAGTTAGTTCTATAGATTTAACAACACTTACCTTCGCATCCAGTGGAAATCTGAACAAAACCTTCCTTCTTCGCTTCGGTAACAGTGAGCGGTTGAGCAACAAAATAGTCTTTACTCAGAGGATTTGGACCCCATGTCGATTTAAACGTGTCCCATTTAGGTCCAGAGCTACTACGATCAATACAGAGGCAAGACCCTAAAATAAAAATAACATATTGTATATTCGATTTGAATACTTTCTACTACGTACGAGAAGTAAAGTATCCAATCAAGAAAAATATAAGATATTTCATTAGAAGAATATTGTCGATCTTTCTTTCACTGATAAATATACGATAATTGAATAATTTCCTATCTGGCTACACAATGCAAAATGAAAGAATGGATCTTCTACTAACGAGGTTTTATAGGCTGAGAAAATAATTGATTGTTGTTATTGAGTCAAATATTAAGGATTAAGAGAAAGAAAGTCAAGTCATGATGATATTGTATTTGCACAATGATTTGCCATAAAACCAATAACAAAGCAAATTAAAAATTTTGCAAGTCAATCTACATATTGTTTTTTCAAGAAACGTTAAATGTGAATCAAAGAATGGATGATATACCATCGATGAATGATGATAACTCTGTTGACAACTATACGACTAAAAGAGTTATTTTAATAGAAGTCGTCTGATGTCATCTGTGAGTTTTAGAAAGATTACTTTTCGATATGCAAACGGATTATTATTAAATGTGAAACCTAAGAAAAAAAAACTTGTATGTGATTACTAATTTTTCTTCTTAACTAATTATCGAATTATATTAGATTTTTACTGACTGGCAATGTTCGATTTTATTCAAGCTAATTAATTAGTTCACAACATTTATAAATGATACACAAAAATCAAGTTCTCTATAATATTTATTAGAAAAACAATTGAATGTTATTATTTATTTATAACGAATTTAAAATTCCTATGAATGAAAACGAATATCTGCAGTCAGATATATGATTATGGAGAAATTTGATGTTTTATACAATTCTACATCAGCTGAATATTAAATCTGTATATTTCAACAAATGATCAACTATTCTTCTATTAGAATCATCAAATAATAATGTAAACAATTTAAATATATAGAACATTTCTCAGAAGATGATGACCGATTAATCTATATTGCTATTCGAACGATAATATTTTGATTTCATTTTATTACTTGTCTACTTGATCTTCTTTATCAAAATCAATTATCAATGAAAAAGTATGAAGATTCAACATATAATTATCTATTTGAGGGAAAGACATTTTTTAAAAGGCCAAAATAACGCCAAAACTACATATAATGTGTATGATGAAGTACTATTAATATCGATACTATTTCAAATAAACTAAATCTTGGGTATTAAAATTGATTGTATCATGTTGAAGAGAAGATTTGACCATAGGTATTGACGCGGATGACGATTTATTTGTTTAAATTTAATTTCAACTAAACGAAAATCTCAAAAACAGATTTTCTATTCTTAGTTTTAGTAAAATTTTTTAATTGTTTTCTGTATAAAAATTTTCAATAAAGTAAGAATAAGAACAAGAAATAATATAGAAGAAAAACAAAGCAAATGAATTCATATAATGATACTATTTATTGTCAAAGCTTGACAAATTTTTTTTTAAATCATCTGTTTAACTTGTTAATTTTGAATAGATCATTCTTCAAATAAATTCAGTTGTGAATTATCTTTATTTCTTATAAAAACAAGACATTGATTTATGAAACCAAGCTGTCGTAAATTTTTAATTAAACATGCACCTGTATTACGAGCAGGCTTTTCATTATTACGTGTCTTATCAGTTACAATACGAAATCTATCTTGATTTTTATTAAACGTTCACCAAAAGGGGATCGAAGAAATGACAAAGCACTATCTGTTGTTGATTTTGAAATAAAATGAAAATTAAGATTAATTGATTTAGCTGCTGCTCTTTCTATATGTTTTTTATTTTCCCAATTTTTATCATATATATTATCATCAATCCATAAAACTGATCATTTCGAAAGACTTAATTCAATTTGTCTCATATAAATGATATTTTGATTTCCATGATAATCAACTTCATATTTAAAAACAACAAATGTTCAATGAGATAAAAATAAAATTTTATCTTCTTCTTCTTCATAATTTGAAAATTGTTTTATTGGACAGTCAGTTAATAAATATATTTTAAAATAAGTATTACGATAATCGAAATCAAAATTAGTAACAACTTCTTTTCCTTTCTTTTTTTGAACTACTAAATTGAATCCATGTAGTTAATCAACGACGCATATATAACTGTAATTCATTATTAGTTAATGTCAAAGCACGCGCAACATAATCCCAATAATAAATGAATATAACAGCAGCTTTATTCATTTCATATTTTGCTATAGCTTCAATAATTTGTCCATTCGCTTGACGAGCAACAAAATTAGCACTACGACTAACTGCTTCACTTTTTGTACTTGTATAAAATGATAAAGCTAATCATGCTGCTGTTTGAGCATCATCGATTGATAGACTTTTCTTAGTAAAATAAGTTGTTGATAATGCAGTTCTTTTTTCATGTTTAGCCATTATATTATCAACATTAACTTTTTCTTTTATTTCATAAAAATGAGAAACTTTTTAAAATTTTTCATAAGATGATTTTCTTCTGACAAAATCAAATAAAAAAAGAGTTATAATGATCTTCATAGACAACATGAATTTTACCATTAGATAAAATATATTTCAAATAAAATCCTATTTCTTCTATTGTCATCATCGTAAATGATAATTTTGTTGCTTCACCATATTCTCTTGAATTATTTCGTGAATCAAAAGTTCTTGTTAACTTTTGTAAATGTTCACGGTTTGTTAAACGAACAATAAATATCATATAACAATCATGTACTAACGAGTATTTTCAGATGATGATACTGAATTAAAGATACATAAATCACGCCCTATTTCTTTCATACAAGCTACGACCTTGATCTTTAAACATTTTAATTCTTTTGAAATAGAATAGCTTTCAAAAAAAATATGAAAAGACAAGACTTAAAAGTGTTAAAAATAGTTATAACAAGAGTAAATAATAACATAGATGAAAGAATATAATCAAGCAAAAATAATTATTATTTCAAGGAAAAACAAGAGATTTTCTATTCTCTATTTCAAAAGACCACATCTATTAGAATATCAAAAAGAAAGCTTTTTAACTCATTTCAGTATGTAGTGATTCATGCAAGTATTCAGACTAAATCAATAATAAAAGGGTTTTATTGATTTTCATTATACTGAAAATTGTTTAATTGCATTATAGAATATTCAAGTGTCTATAAGAGAAATAATTCATATTTTTACGATATTCAAAATATTTTTTATATTTGAATATAAGAAGAAAAATTTCATTAGAAAGAATTTTTCAAATTGAAACTCTTGATTGTCTAAGAATACAATTTAATGTGTTTATTTTCCTATGAAAGTTGTCATAAAACTCATAATTACTTAAACATATATGTTTAAATTCATTGATAAACAAGGTTAATCTAATATTCTTTTATTTTTCTGCTATATGGAAAAGTAGAGAATTTTCTCTGATTAATTGATGATAATTTAAAAGTATTTTGATAGATCAAATTCTCAATTGAGATAAATATATTTAAATAGTAACTTGAAAATTTCTATTACATTAGTTCTATTCAATAGATTTTATTGAAAAAATAGAACAATTGTTTTCAATACAGAAAAAAAAACGATCAAGACAGTTCAATTATTAAATATAAATAAATGTTTGTTTTTAATTATTTATTTTGAAAAGTTTATAGTTAATAGTTATTGAAAAAATTATTAATATAAATTAAAACATCAATGAATAGAAAGAAAAAAAAATAGTTTAACATTGATGACGTATAGTCATTGTTCGAACAGATTCATCTTGTTCTGATCTTATTTGTTTTCTTGTTATAAAAGAATAAAATTTAATAAATATTCTTTTTAATCCTCGTCGAAATGATGATGATGTTAATATATAAATATAAAATGGTAAAGCTGTATTAAAATACATAATAAATGATTGTAAAATATAATTAATAAATGATTCAACTTCTTTTCGTTCTCCACTTTTTATTAAATTATCTGTCACTATTTTATAAATAAGATAAATTGAAAATGGCATTGTACTCACAACATAAAACATAACTTCAATAAAAATCATTTTCATTTAATCTCTATCACGTTTTTGAAATATATTAATTGATTGTTTATTTTCTTGATCTTCTCGTTTTGGTTGAACACGATCTCGTGTTTGTTTTAAACTTCTCATAACTAATAGACTAAATATTATTATTAATAATGAAGGAAGAATTCCAGCAGTTATCATATAATATCTACTAATAATATGATAATTTGTAATCAATTTTACAAATTTGTTCACATTATCCTGTTCAATAGTTTTTGTATATATTTTTTTTCTAATAAAATTGTTTTCTATATATGACGTCTTTTTGGAATGTGAGGACATCTGTTATAAAAATAGAATGTCCTATTTAAACACTCTCCTATTCGTTCAGTAGTGTTATCTTCACTTCCAATTAATTTTTTTCTGTTCTGTCTTTATGTTGTATATATAGATAGTATTCTCTCATTCTGTACTTGTACCCAATGATATGTTTAGCTGCTGGTGGTTGTTTTCGACCATCAACATGACCAAATATACGTTCAAATTTTAATTGAAATTCTGCACTAATTCCGCTATCTAAATCCAATAGATGATTTGGTTCTTCTCCTGATTCTAATGGTTGACAATTGTGTTCATCAAAATATGATGTCATCTCTAATTAATATATTTCTATTTATTTAATATGCTTATATTCAGATTTTTATAAAAAAAACTAACAATGTATCATTTTATTTATTGCAATGACTAATACATAATCTCATGGTTAATAGAACATCCAATTGATCTTTTTCTCAATATGCGACATCTTTCCATTTAAAAAATCCTCAAGTCGAACAGTACGATTTCGATGTGATCTATAAGTTGATGTGAATGACTCATTGCATCATTACTAAAAACGAATCAATTTATGTTCTTATTTTGGATCATCTCTAAATTGTCTCGATTAAACGGATGATTTTACAAGAAAATTTTGCATTAATTATTACATCTTTCTATAATATTTTCGTCGTGACCATTTTTATTTTCTCGTTGTCACAAACTAGCGTCATCAGCATTATAAGGAAATTTAAGACTTAAGTTGAAAAATTTGATGCGACTAGCNGTGTCAGAATGGCTATGAGGTCATATAGGAGAAAATCGCGATTTATGTATTCTTTTCAGCATTTTTGAAGTATGAATCTTTGAAAATAAGTTTAGTTTACTCTGTTGTTACTTGTTCAATGCTGATTAGACAAAACAGGTTTTGACTAAATAAGATACATGATACATTAAATGAAATTAATAATATTTTTTGTATTTCAATTTCTAATAGTGCAAATGATTGCGATGACAGTGACTTTGATGATAACAATTCCTTGAATTATCATGTTAATCATGTAAGTGATATCCACGATTACTCAATTGTCAACAAAAATTCTCGTAACACGAACGAAATATTATCGTGAAAATGATGAACTACGCTCCATGTTTGTGCTGCTTCATTTAAGCAATATTAATCGCTGTAAATATGGCATTATCATCTCAAGATTAAACTAGTTTTGATTACGGAGGAAATATGCCTTCCAATGGAAAATGAATAACTCTTATTTGTGAACGATTAAACTCAATTTTTTTTTCGAAAACATCCATTTCAAATATAATTAAAAAGAAGTACATAGCTTATATTGAAAACAATCCATGTGCAATCGGTATTAAGTTAGTTAATTTTTTTATGTCAAGCACTGATATTATTCAACATTAATCCTAAATATATAGAAAAAATTAACAATAGGAACACGATTGTCTAGTCTTGATCTTCCCAAATAAAGATGCATTAATTATAGAGAAGCCGGCGAAGAAAAGTTTTGCTACATATATCTTAATGAGTTTTAAATATAGTTTTATAAGAAAAGATTAGTTGGGAAAAGAGGATCCAGAAGGCAGTTTAATTATTGGTCCTAGCCATATTTCTCAGACTATGATGAAATATACTATGGTGTTTGAAAAGCTATTGGAACAAATAGAAACGATGGCTTTATTGCATTACTCAACGAAAATAATCGAAGGCGATTCCAAACAAATTACAATATAACAGACCTTTTCCCAATGTTATGACAAGTGTTCATCTGGTTTATCTGAAGAACTAAGTAATAATTTTAGAATGATATTACAACATGTCAAAATTAATGCGACTTTGAAAGAATTCATTCAGTTTCAACAATAATGTACTCCTTATCGCTGACCAAAACAATATATCGTTAGTAAAGAACAATTGACAATGTGATAATGTATTAAAGTTAACCACAATATTACTCTGAACTCAAGCGTTATTTTTTTAATGAATAATGTATTTGCGATAACTATGTTGAACAAAATGATATGAGCCGTTTAGTAGTAACAAATCGTGAAAATAATAAAATTGGTGGTAAAATTTATGGTGATTCAAACGATGTAAAACAAATAACTATAGAAAGAGTGTGGGTGTGGTTTCCTCTTCAGCTACACTCTTCTTGAGACTACTCTTTTTACAAAGCAACCATTGAATGCTATTGAGGAAAAATTAGTTATTGCTAAGCGACTTAAAATGATATGGTTGTTCATCTATCTTTATTGTGAAGTAGACTGAAGATAACGGCTTGTCTATCGACAAACATGGTAACGATGTGTGAGTTTAAAATAAAATGTTTATGTGGGTGTAGGTGTGAGTTTGAATATGTGCGTGAATGTAGATGCTGGCGTATGGCTCTATCGGAAGCGAAGTCTCACAATGCTGTATTTTTAAAGTATAAGTAAAATGGATCAGATATGCTAAGATCATGAAAATGTGGCTCGTTTTTGTTTGTAAATCGGAAGATTCGAACTTGTAGTGGAATCATTTTGATATTCTGATTGTGCGTTTCATGCTCTTTCACTATTGCTCCTTTGTACATCAACCAGTACGTTCTCATGTGTACAGAAAAATCGCTAAACTTAGCTGATGAATCCGCTGGAAACTATAGTAGGGTTGAAAGAGATTATGAAATAGATAGATGTATGCACCGTTCACATAGAACCTAAACTACATAATCATCACATCGGGCATCATAGTGAAGATTCGGAAGATGAGCGTGACATTTTATGATTTTTGGTTGAATACTTATATCAAACATTGTTGAATTTATTAAGTAAATGAAACTTGATTAGATCACGTAACTTCCTATGTGGTTAAAAGTATGTCAGATAAAAAAGAGTCAAAAAATACAGCATTGTGAGACTTCGCTTCCGATAGAGCCATACGCCAGC